>JAXGGA010004896.1:0-83310 GCA_038373865.1 Uloborus plumipes | reverse complement strand
CTACGATGATTTACGGTCAACGATTTTTGAACATTGTTGCTTTTGTTTTGCTTTAGAATTTTTTTTCGATAACGGTGATTTACATTTCAACAAAAAAGTTTCATAAAAATATGCGATAATTAAAAGTTATGCAGTTAATCAACAGTTGCAGTATCTAACTCACTAAAAAAGTTTAATATAATTGATATCGATATCATACGGTTAATCTTTTCAGGAGACAAAAGATAAATCTTATTGAGTGATATAAAGAGGCGCAATGTATTGGGGAGTTACTGTATTACTGTACATATAAATGTGTAAGTAATTTTTATAAAAAAAGATCGCTGTTTTGAAACATCGATGTTTGAAAACATCGATGTTTTTCGGTCGATGTATCAATACCATCGATGTCTTGATTTCGAAACATCGATGTTTTGCCTTCGATGTCGCACCCCTACCAAGCAGTAAAGAATTTAATTTATTCAAAATACACATACATTTCATTTTTTTAGTAAGTTACAAAGTTTAGCTAGCCAAAATATCATTACTTCATGAAGGAAAAAATAGCAAAATATGAAAAAAAAAAATCAATGGAAATAACGTTGTTCCACTTTATTTTCAGATTTAAATTGTTAACGATGAAATATAAGGAAAACGTGTCAGTTTTAATGAAAAAAATTACACTCTAAAAACTTAAACGTTTATTTTTTGTCAAACATGTCATTGTGTCAAACGTGACATCGTACCCTCCTGAATGTTTTGAGTAAGACGTATGCAAACCAAAACACTAAAAACAAATTATTTAAAAGAAAACAGAAGACATGACAGCTTTTTATCGTCAAAACACATGTTTAAACATATGTTTTTCTACTTACCTTAGCAATATTTTAAAGTAAGTCAATAACCTCTAAGATTTCACATTTCTGCTGTTTGAAGGAAAAAAATAGTATTTTCTTTTTGCCTCTGTGTGTCTAGTTTAAACTTCAACTGTGAATGAATTTGTTTCATAACTAACTATATTTATTTACATTATATGTAAAAACCAATGTTTTTACATCAACTATTTTCTGACTCTTTTGGTTATTTCTCATAATTAAAACAAATATGGATGAATAAATTTATAGGATACTTATCGTAAAATTAAAAGTCCAAACTATTTTTACAGATCTTTTAAAATTTAGACCAATTCATTTAAAAATTACATCAGTTTTATTTTCTAACTACGAGCCAATTTTTCGCAAGGTATTTATTTTGTCTAGAAGGGTAAATATGGAGCTACGTCTATATGGTCTTTCGATGCTAACTGTAGTGGTAGTATATATATTAAAAAAAATCTGAATATTTGCTAATGATATAATCATTAACTGTTAAAAATTGATATTCTATTCCTTAATGTCCATGCATGTTCTACATGTTATTCATCCGTTAACTGATTTGAAACAATTAATTACAGTTAAACATAAAAAAAACGCTATTCAATACATCAAATGGACATCTATGATCTTATGTGAAATTTAGGTCAATCAATATTTAGAGTTGTAGGGGTATAAACTATTTTTAAACTAATTTCAGTTTGAATAAGATGCGTCTCAAAATGAGTGTACGTAAATGTTGTTGTTGTTATCGCTAATCTCCCATCTGGTTCGACGGAGTCAGACCAGGTCAACGAATCTGTTGACATTGATGAAATCCAAAACCAAAAGGGGAGTAGCATGGATATCCTCCCAGTTCAAATCCAAACAGTCCAAGATATGTTGAGGTGAAGCCTGGTCATGGTGGCACTTAGGGCAGAGAGGATATGTCTTACTGCCCTCAGAATATTTAAGGCCTTTTATGTGACCACTGGCAAGTCGGGACAGGCAAGTGTTGGACTGCCTGTCGCATGGGAGAGATAAAGAGAGTCCCGTTTTTTTTCCTTTGTACCAGTGATGGGAGGGGGGAATTAACCACTTCTCCTTATTTTGGGCCTTCTTCCTCGAAAACAACTCAAAAGATGTAAGCTCTGAAGTAGAGGGGATGGGATTGTTTAATCCCTCCTTGGCTAGAGTGTCGGCCAATTCATTTCCGTGGATATCTACATGAGACGGGATCCATTGGAAATGGACTACATGTTGGAGGGATATGAGCTTAACTCAGGGGTCTCCAACCTTTTTTACTCGGGGGCCAAATTGAAAATTTTTGGAAGCGAGGCGGGCCAACGGTCCAAAAATAGTTCAGTTCAGATGTTTTTTTTTAACATTACGGAAACTCGTAAAATTTAGAGAGCAGTTCAGAGAACAGAAATAAAAGTCATTTTTTCCCACAAAATGTATTTTGCTCTCCAAAAGGAGTTTAAAAAAAAAAAAAAAAGCTAAACGAGACTAAAAACTAAATCCTTGCAATGTACTACAATTTTATTAAATGAATTTTACGTATTAATGATGATAAGAAACTTAACAATAAATGAGGACAGAGCAAGTGCAACGCTTAGGACAATTTTTAATGAGAAGATTGCATTTGTTTGCCTCTTAAAATTTCAGTCCATTTAGGGTCAAACTTTGTAGTTCCGATCATTAAAGTCGATTTTTAATGTTCATTTGAGAAAGAGGATCTGTACTTAGATTTAACATACTTCATTTTTGAAAATGTCTGCTCTCACTTTTAGGTAGACCCAAAAGAGAAAACGTAACTCGAGCGTGATTTTTTATGTTCTTAAAGTCTTTTTCGGGGAGAGAACAAAAATAAAAGTATATTACGATGAATTGGTGATGTTTAAGAGAAGTGGATCTAATAAAGTTAACTGTTTTCACAACTACATCCATTACTTCAGCTACATCCATGTGTTTCCCGCACATCGCTTGTTGATGGATAATACAGTAAAAAACCATGGGTTTAATTCCTCCAGCTGTTTTCACAGAATTACATATGTTTCCAACTACTCCAATTTTTGTGCCAGACTTATTTTTTCCTCCATCTGTAGCTACACCTCTTAGACGTGTGAAATCAAGCCCGAGATCAGAAATGGTCTCACTTACTTTACTGAAAATTTTGTCTCCGATCACATCGCTCTCCATAGAGTGAACATCAGCCAATTCTTCTGTGATTTTAAATTCTCTGTTCACACCACGAACAAATATCAAGCAAATTGGACAGACGATCGGATAATAGAAATGATGACGTCCGTGTTGGCCAAAGACAGAAGGAGTACGCACAGTGGGGACAGGAAATGCCCAATGCTAGAGGTCTAACGGGAGAATGTGAAGCAGAGAAAAGAGATTTGTTCTCGAAAAGGGCAACAAAGAGAGATGGGTATTACCATCGAAAGAAAAAAAAATTAAAAAGCTTTGCATTAAAGTTTGAATAGATTTTTATTTATTATTTGACGCATTCACTATGAGATCGTCACTGTTCTGATTAATTTAATAAAAAAAAAAATATTTTTTTTTTTTTTTAAAGGGGGAAAATTTGAAAAAAGATTTTTTCCGCGGGCCGGAAAAAATCTGCTCGCGGGCCGGATCCGGCCCGCGGGCCGTAGGTTGGAGAGCCCTGGCTTAACTTTATGCAAGATAGATAGTCTGGTTTTAACTCCTGTGAAGACAAAGTTCTTAAGATGTTGTATTGAACTGAGACTGTCAGTAATCCAAATTTCTCCATAGGTGTACGTAAATAAATACTTATATCAGAAAATAGAGTCATTTATGGGGTTTGGAATTGGAGCTGAGCAATTAATAGAATGACAGAGTAGGTTATGCATATGTAGTGATAACTTTCCGATGTGAGTACTGTTTAAATATTATTTGAGGGATTTGTTTTTCGGAAAACAGGTGTAATAATAGTATACAGGGTGTTACAAGTCAACCTTCATGACCTCTATTTCCTCAACCGTTCATCCTAGATGCATACTTTCAATTGCAAATTTGCTCGAAATGAGGTAGAAAGTTAAAACATTGAAAGCTTGAAGCGAAAAAAATAATCAGTAAAAAAATACGAAATCTAACTTTTTATAGGGACTCCGGGTCCCCAAACTTATGTTTAGGGAAAGAATCTCCATTAAAAAATAATACTCATGCAAAAAAAATGACATTTGTGCGATCAAAATTCGTGGAGATATTCGAGTTTTAAATGCGCAGGGCCCGTAAACAAATTGACAAAAGAAAATGTTCGCCCTACCAGAGGAATAACGAGCTTTTAGATTAGGTACGATAATGAAATTTGTTTCGTCCATGTCAGAAAACATTTGCTTCTCATTGTATTCAAAAATAAATACAGATGCTACAAGACTACAAAACATAACAAGACAAGGTAAATTATTATACAATTTGTTAAAGATATTAAACACACGAAATATGTAGAATCTAAGAAATAATATACATTGCAATTACATTGCCCGTAAAGCAACACCATTTCTACATGCTGTTCCGTAGTGTACATCATAACTTCAAGCCTCAACGGAATGCATCTAGTTAGGCCGATTTTAATCTGCAGTGAAGGGATTACGTTTTTTCAAGCAATCACTATACAGTAGGGTGGGTCGAAAAAAGCTTTTTTTTTTCTGATCAATTTCTAATAGCACGGAAAACTTGCCCATGGGCATCCTAATAACGGGAAAAATAATTAAAAAAATAATTAATTACTTTTGTAATCGCGCAAGAGCTCTAAAGCTTAGAAAAAAAGAGAAAATTCTGTAATTTTTAAAGATAAATATTTTTTTCAAAAAATATTTTTTTTAATTTCTAATAGTGCGGAAAACTTGCGTATGGGCATTATAATAACGGGAAAAATAATGAAAAAAATATTTAATTACTTTCTGTATAATCGCAAGAGCTCTAAAGTTTAGAAAAAAAGAGAAAAATCTGTAATTTTTAGAGATGAATTTTTTTCAAATTTTTTTTTTATTTCCAATAGTGCGGTAAACTTGTGCATTGGCTTCCTAATAACAGCAAAAATAATTAAAAAAAAATTAATTATTTTTGAAACCACGCAAAAGGTCTAAAATTTTGAAAAAAAAAAGAGAAATCTGTAATTTTTAAAAATGTGCAATTATTTTTTAAAATATTTTTTTTTTTATATTTAATAGAATAAAAACTACTGTTGTAGTTATAGAAATTGGTTTAAAAAAACTTGGGGTACATTGACGTTCGTTTGAATTTGCGCAAAAACCCTAAAAATCCTTATTATTATTAGTAGTACTTTTTTTGGAAAAAATCACATATCGTAGCTTATTGCACATTTCAGCATATGTTTTACAGATTCTAAAATAATACTAAATCAAGTCCCACTCACACCCTACCCAATCAACCAACCACTTTGGGTGTGCTTCTTACACCTTGTGTGCTTCTTGAATTCTGACTTCGAATCAATTTTTTGCATTAAAGATTTTGATTTTTAAGTTGTCTTAAAATCCTCTCGGTTTTCATGCCCTCAAACTTAAGCAGCAGCCTCTGTAACTAGTTTTACACACCTCTCCACTGACTGAGTGTGGCAGGGAAATTTCAAGTGCTCAAATTCTGGAAGGGTTTTTTCTTTCAATAGGGTGGACATATTTTCTGTAGACATATTTGACAGAAGAGGTGGAGGTGTCAGCTTACAATTTGTCCAATCAATTGGTTCAGGATAATCAGTGGCTTCAAAGTTAATTGAAGAAAGCTTGAAAACTCTAATGTGGCCCACTACTGTCGGCTCATTTCTGGCTTTCAGTATCTTCCTGTAGCATAACTCTCTAATGTGCTGTCTGTCATCCATTATCATCGACAGAATGATATTCTCTGGATGGTAGAAGAAAGAGTTTCTCTGAATGACTGGATCGATCTTTTTTTTATGTTGTCCGGAAAATGTCTGGTCGTTTGAATGATCTTTAATACGTGCTTCGGACCATCTTTCACAGTGTTGTGCACTTTAATATTGAACCAAACAGGAGCGTAGGTCTTTACAATGTAATTTGCAAGGGCCTTCATTTCGCTTGTCGGACTTATTTGGGAAATATAGAGACTTAACACCCGTTTTGCACAAGTTAACCATCTGGAATGGCTGAGCGGTCCAGCATTTTTAGCTGCTAATTCTGAATCATGGCTTCATGTGTTGACTGCTTGAACAATGTCTAAAAGATATTTCTTACTGAAGTCAGTCTTATTTATTGTGATGGTAACTTAAGATTGAATAGACACAAAATCAACAACAGGATTTTTTTCACAGTAAGTCAGTTGCTTGCCAATTGGACCACTGAATAATGCTGGCTCAGTTGATGTCCCGTCTAAGTGCTCAAACAAATGTTTATAAGGAAGCTCATTTAAGTGTAACAAACAAATAAACCACTGCAGTGGTCGCTGACACTAAACTACAATGTTCCGTGCAACACAATTTTTCCAACCAGTGTTTGTAGCTGTCCCATCACATCCGATAACTTCTACTGCACTCATGTCAAAATCTTCATTTTTCATACAATCGAACATTATTGTGGCAATATGTTTCAAGGTCACTTTAAGTTTCTCGAGGAATATGCAGTATATGTGTGTAAAATGTGAAAACGGGTTGTTAGGTGTTACGGCAGCTGTATGTCAGCTTGCGAATTTATGAAATACAACTTTTGCTTAAAAATGTTGTTTTAAGGCTTTATGCGAGAATTCAAACGAATGGCAATGTGGCCCAAGTTTTTTAAACCCATTTCAGTCACTAACAGAGTAGTTTTTAAAGTATTAAAAATATAATAAATCATTTTAAAAAATAATTATATAATTTTAAAAATTACAGATTTTTCTTTTTTTTTCTGAACTTTAGAGCTCTTGCGCGATTACAAAAGTATTTAATTATTATTTTTATTATTCTCCCCGTTATTAGGATGCCCATGCGCAAGTTTTCCGCACTATTAGAAATTTAAAAAAGTATTTTTTGAAAAAAATATTCATATTTAAAAATGACAGATTTTACTCTTTTTTTCTAAACTTTAGAGCTCTTGCGTGATTACAAAAGTAATTAGTTATTTTTTAATTATTTTTTCCTTTATTAGGATGCCCATGCGCAAGTTTTTCGCACTATTAGAAATTTAAAAAAGTATTTTTTGAAAAAAATATTCATCTTTAAAAATGACAGATTTTTCTCTTTTTTTCAAAACTTTAGAGCTCTTGCGCGATTACAAAAGTAATTAATTATTATTTTTATTATTTTTCCCGTTATTAAGATGCCCATGGGCAAGTTTTCCGTGCTATTAGAAATTGATCAGAAAAAAAAAAAAAGCTTTTTTCGACCCACCCTACTATACAGTCGGTAAATTTACATATTCGCGAATTCAGCAAGACATTTTCATTCATTCTTATTCATTTTTTTTCGTATTTTAATTCCCATGTTAAATAACTTTTACAGTTAAATATATTTTAGGAAAATAAAGAATATTTTGCTATTAAAGAACTCTGAATGGTGCGAATTTCGCGTGTATATGGCCCCCAAAATCACTCAAAATAACGCTAGTGTAAAGTGGTATAAGTCATTAAGTTTCATGTTTCATTTCTCCATGGATTTTGATCGCACACATGTCATTTTTTTGTGTTAGGATTATTTTCCAATGGAGATTTATTCCCTAAATATAAGTTTGGGACACCGGTGCTCCTATAAAAAGTTCAATTTTTTATTTCTTAACCAATTATTTTTTTCGCTTTAAACTTTCCATATCTTAACTCTCCTCCTCATTTCGATCAATTTTGCAAATAAAAGTATGCATCTAGGGCGAACGATTGAGGAAATAGAGGTCATGAAGTTTAACTTGGAACACCCTGTATATATATTTAACTACCTTGTTCAGTGAATATGTAGAGGTAATTAACTAGAGGCATTAACTTCTAACTATCACAAAAGAATAATCCATTCCTTAATTTCCATGCAATTTCTGTTATCCATCCATTAAGTGATTGAAAACAGTTCATTACAGTTGAACACACTGTAAAAAATGAATGCTGTTTTTACAGTATAATACAGCTAATTTTATAGTAATAAACTAAAATTGCTAATTTTTTAGGAACTAAACTGCAAAATTTCTATTTTTACAGTACTAAACTGACAAATTGCTACTTTTATAGTAATAAAATGCAAAATTGCTAATTTGACAGTTTATTACCGTGCATTTTAGTTTTAATCTGCTGCCAGCATTATAGTGTTGTTTTTACAGTGTAATACAGCCAAAAATGTACGGCAATAAACTGTAAAATTTCTAACTTTATAGTAAGAGACTAAAATTGCTAGTTTTGCAGTTTATTACTGTTTATTTTGCAGTTTTAAATTAGAATTTTGGCTGCTAGTATTATACTGTAAAACAACAGTTCGTTTTTTGCAGTGCAGAAAAATGATATATATTTAATGTAGTGCAGTCACTACATTAAACCTATATCATGATATGAGGTGAACTTTAGATCAATCAATATTTCGATTTGTAGGGGTATAAACTACGATTAAACTGGAAGCTTAGTAGTTCCTAACTAGCTATTAAACTTGCTTGTTCGTTAGTTTGAATCAAATGCTTTAGAAAAGTAGTATAAATAAATAAATACTTACGTTGGAAAAAAGGAGTAATTCCTCCGTCTCGGGTTTAAAATAAGAGCTAATCAATCAATACATTTACCGAATACAATATGTATAAAGGGAAGATAACTCAATTAATATTGAAGAATGTCCTCCTGATTCCTCTGAGGTACAGGTTACGTAGTGCAGAGAAATGTATGATACTGAAGTTTTCAGAAGCACTTCTGTATGAAGACTGAATATTGTGAAACAAATGTTTTTTTGACAAAATATTTTTATTGCTTTTCAAATGGCAGGTTTGTTTCATTGAGTTTTGCTCCCATACACAAGACATATGCACTCCTTCAGAACATAAAACACTGACTTACTACACTTAACTACATTTATTTGTGGTTATTAATACAACCTCAGGCATTACTTTTCACCCCCAAGCAGCAGGATGAAGGTTGAACAACATCATCTTTTTTTTTTCCAATAGAGAAACGTATACATAGGATTAGAGCACAGAAAAATTTCAGCTTTTTTTTTCGTTTTTTTTTAATCTGTCGTATTTTAGCTTTATCGTACAAGCTTGCATATTTAATTTCTGATGAAAATAAGGCAAGAAAAAAATTAAAATTTCCGCAATTTGCTATCGTTAGCATAGAATCTAAAATATGTGTCATAAAATATCTCACAAGTTCATTTCTGCGCATACATTGATTTACCTTCTCACCGCAGAATACCTTTGACACCTAGTTCGAATTGTCCAGCGTTTTAGTAGGAAATCTGATAAACACTATTCATATTTAAAGTAAAGCCTAACAAGTTATAAAACATAAAATAAGAAAATACACGAACTTTCATTTTTGTTTGTGCCATGTGCATGTGCAATGATCAAACGTAAAGCGTCCTCTTTTTTTTGAACAGATTCATATTGATTTAACCATCATAGTAAATTATAACACAAAATAAACATGACCATTAAAACAAAAAATAAATGTATTTCATTCGATCAACATTAATAAAAAAAATTTTAAGGAGTATAAAAATGAAAAAAAAAAAAAAAACACACAGATAAAGGAAAGTGGTTACATCGTCATTACGTATTTCTTTAAAATTAGCGAATTCATTTTTAACCACGCATGACTATACTGCCGTGGGCAGGTAAAGGGCAGTAACTGCAAATTTTTCGATTTTCATTTTTTTGCATTTTTGAAATCTGTGTTACATTAGTTTTATGGTACAAGCATCTTTTTTTGGTTTCCGATGAAAAAAAAACTGTTTTTTAACCAATGGTAATTAGCAGTAACTGCATTTTTCGTTGCTGTGGGCAGGTAAACGGCAGTATCTGCATGTCTGCAGGTTGAACATAATATGAAACGCTGTGCAAAACTTGCATCAAGCCGCAAAAACCGTTTTCCTTTGTACTTAAACTAAGCGAAAGTAGGGGTGCCCTAATGGGAGGTCACGGGAGGTCATTGGTTGCACTTGAATGTTCCCAAGGGGGTGTTTTATTCCTTTTGAGGGTGAATCAGTGTTAATATCAAAGCAGACTCAAGTGATATAAATTGGCGTTACCACTTGGCGATATATCGCCAAGCTTTTAGTCGCCAAGTTCTTGTCGCCAACTTGGTGACATATCGCCAAATTGGCGACAAATTTGGCGAAAAAAATTATTTTATGAGTTTGGGTTCAATTTAGCACTATTAGGGGTATTTTGCGAAAAATCTACTGAATGATGCTAAAATCGGTGATATTTAGAAAATGAATCGTTGTAAATCATTTTTTGCATTGTTTCGTGGCGCAATTAGGGGCGTAAATGTTTGAATTGTTATCTTGCTCATTACAAGCACTATTTTATCACTTAAGGCATCTACTAAGAAATTTACACGTAAAAGGAAGTAGTGTGGGGTCCATACCAGATTTTTTTCTTTCAAATAAAGTTTCTCTCCACTAGCAGACAATGTTTTGCACGATTTCAAAGATACACAAGCAAAACTTGGCAGACGACAAACAAAAATGCAACATTGAAGTGATTTTATTTAGATCGTTTTGTTTTCTTTTAATTACAGTTGCTTTTATACTAACAGACGATAGTTTTTGCAGTTTAATCTCTAGCTGTTGCAATTTTAATCGTACTATGAAAAAAAATCGTGAGCACAACAAGCATTTCAAGCGCTCTTTTTCTCAAAGTGATTTCTTGTTTTGATGCAAAGTACAAAGAATTAACTGATTTGTAGTAATTTTAAAACATCTGTTGTGGACGCCACACTACTTCCTCTTACGTTTAAATTAAATAATAAATGCCTCAAGTGTTAAATAGTGCATTAGAGTGAACAAGAGGACAAGTCAAACATTAACACCCCCAGTTTGTCACGAATCAATGCAAAATAATATTTTACAATGATTTATTTTCTAAATATCGCCGATTTTAACATGATTCAGTGAATTTTTCGCAAAATGTGCCCAATAAAGCCAAAATTGAATCCAAATTTTTTAAAGAAATCATTTTTTCGCCAAATTTTTAGCCAATTTGGCGGCAAACACTTGGCGACCAAAAGTTTGGCGATATATCACCAAGTGGTTGCATCAAATCATATATCTCAATTTGCATTGAAATTAACATTGATTTACCCCACAAAGGGGTAAAAAACCCCTTTGGGAACATTCGAATGCAACCACAAGGGAAGGTGCACAACTAGACCACCCTCAGAGCCTACATACCAAACTAGAAGCTTCTACGGCAAAATATTTTTGAGTTATGCGACATACATACGCAGATACATACAAACATACATACATACGTACGAATTTTGAGTGAAATTTTCTTTGTGATCATAATACTTCCTTTACTAAGTAAAATTAAGTAAAAATGGCTGAAGAATCATCAAGCTTTGCTTCATATTTTGCATAATACAATACAGTTTCATTATATTTTTAAATTATATTTCGCGTTCGTTTATTTTAAATCTATATCAAGTGGATACACGGTATTTATGTATATTTTTAAATAAAACACATCATTCACAATGCAATGATATATTTCGTAATAACATATCTACTCCGCATGTTGTCGAATATGTAAATACTGGATATTTAGTAGCATACTGTGCAGTTACTGCCGACTGCCAGTCAATCCCATATGACAATTAGAGTGAAAAGGGCAGGTAAACGGCAGTATCTGCTTTACCTCTCTCTGCGCTTGCAAAATCAAAATTCAATCGATTACCCAAAAAATATATCGGTATAAACATATAGTATCGCCTATGTTCGAAGTTCAATGTTTCATAGATGTTTGTGGGAAATCAAAAACGCGTTTCTTCAAATATCTCGAAAACTCATTTTTGCAGATACTGCCGTTTACCTGCCCACGGCAGTATATTCGACAGTTTGTGTTATAAAGAAAACATTTACATTAAGAACAACATATAAAAAGGGAAAACTATTACGTGATACAGTGAACTCTCACTTATACGCCGCCTCATTTATGCGCCTTCTTCACTTAAACGACGATTTTAAATGGTCCCAGCACATTCCATAGCAAAATAATGATAGTATCGTCCGTTTATGCGTCGCTCTAAAGATAAATATTTCACTTATGCGCCAAATTTTCCCTAAAATGTATGAACATTTATTTATTTTCTTTAGAAAAAATAAGCATTTTTCTTTACTTTCCTCTTTAATATTTCGCCTTTATTGCTCACGGAAGGCATTTTTTCCGCATGAACTAGAGTTTGGAGAGGGACAAATATCTATTATGCATCGTTTTAAAGGGAACAGTTTGTAATTATATGCTACAACTTTTGTTTTATCTTAGTTATTATAGTTACGTTACAGTAATTGCCAAACTGTAGTAATATGTCCCTTTTCTATAGAAACATTCTGATTCACTCTCTCATTAGAACCTATGTTGAGTTTTAGTCCTTTAAATAGGCTTGTTCACTTATACGTCTCTCTCACTTATGCGCCTTTTTCTGTTGGTCCCTAGGACAGGCGCATAACTGAGAGTTCACTGTATTAATGTTTTATTTGATCTTAAAAAGGAATTTAAAAATAACATTGTCTTATTTTACTGTATTTTAAACTTTTGTATTTTAACAAGCATAAAAGACCCAAACAGATGTCTACTTATCTTATTTTCTGAAATGTACAAAATCCACCAAAAGACAAAATTCACAAAATCTACTAATTTTTCAGTAAAATGTGTTTTTATTTTATGCATCATATCATTTTACAAAGCTTATCACTAATGTTAATTTGTTTTCGCACATAACCGTTTTTCTTTAAAGTTTTAGTTACTGTTAAAATAATTCAAACTTTTTATGTGTTTGTTGAATTAAACTTAAAAAATAATATTGTATAAGGACATTTTCATTTGATGAAGCTTAGAGCAAAATTTATTTAAAGCAATTCTTGAAGCCTGACATATTCACTCATAAAACTGTCCCTTGCAATTCAATACAACTTACATATTTATTACGGCGCGCGGCAGTGCAATTCAAAATCGTTTTCCACAACATTTTGCATAATGCAAATACAACCATGAATCCTCCGCAAAACCAGAAATATCTTTACTTAGCATTCATAACAGTTTCCTATCATTTCTACTTTTATAAATATGGCCTGGAATCGATAAAAAAAAAACAAAGCTCATGCATCATACAAAATGGCCGCTGCCTCAAACAAAAATGCTAAAAGCGTAGTTTCCCTGTCTGAAAAATGATCCCATGCCAGTGTAATACATGGACGCAAACAAACCGAAATGTAAAGTAATCACCTTTTGCTATTCGGACCGTCTCGGCTGACAACGGAACCAATTTGTTTCGCTTTCATTCAAATGGGAGTGAAAGGGGAGGGTCGGAAAAGCTGCATTCTAACCCTGTTCCGTCTTCTCAATCTTTTTTGTGTCACCATGTAACGAATTTACATTTGTTTAAAAGAAGACACTCAATGGGAATGAAGAGGGGGACAAAAATAAAGCAGATTCTGGTCGATATTGCGTTAGTGACGCTATTTTTCTCCCGTAAAACGTTTTGCCCTGCATTTGTGACAAGGGATGCAAACACGATTGTTTTGAGAGGCTTACAGTCGGAGTAACTACTTTGGAATAAATTTGATTGTGGCTTTATATAGGATGAAGCAAATGTTTTCAGATGGTTTTAGTTATGCTGCATGCACAAAAGTTTATTTTCACTGTTGGGAGATTTCAGCAGAATTCATATTATGATTTTATTTCTTATATTTAACTTTGAGGTACAATAATAAAAACTTGACTTTTAAACAAACTGTTTAAAAATACAACAATACATTTTATTCCCAATATTCAGAGCGTTTATTATGTTTCGGAATTTAATATTATTGTTCTAGTGTTGTTTTCTTTAGAAGCCGGTTTACCCATAGCGCTGGGTATTTCTGTATTTTATTAGTTATGTTAAATATTTGTGTGAAAGGTGGAAAATTTAACATAGTATGAGAGTATGCAACATTAAGAAAGTGCAGAAAGTCTTGTTCGTCTTGATGACTCTCAACTTGTCCGCACTATTACAACTTCGAAATAAAATTTTGAGTTTTATTAGCCCACCCTAATGTGTAATGAAGTTTTCACACATTGAAGTAAAAGCTTCGGAAGTATTTTACTTTTTTTTAATAAATATTACTGAAAAAGAAATTTGAATTAAGAATTCGAGCTTTATTATTATTCAAGTCTTGTAATAGAAATCATCCGTGATAAAGTATGCGTGTAACACAGTAGTGTGCTAACTTTAAAACTTACATCCACAATCCATCAAAGTTTAATATAAATTACAGATCTTTGAAATAATTGAAAATATGTTATCAGCTATTATATACTCATGTGGACAGTAACTTCCATTTACTAAAACACCTTTAAGAATCATTCACTAAAATTGACGAATAGCACGATAAAAAGATTCATCGTTATTCCATTTATTGCATTGATTCGGACAATACCTTTTCCTGTAGAAACCCATCATGCTTGAAATTAAGTCTGGCTAACAAAAGCTCGTCTCTCTAATATTCCCGAGCCCTCTTTGAAAACCCATTGACCAGGCCATTCACGTTTTCTCCCAAATGTTGACAGTATCAAAGCGGAGGAAGACCAAACAGTGATGTTCCGTCCACTTATCGATTAGCCGAGAACCATTTGATCCGCGCACCGAAAAGCTGTTGGTTCAATATTGTATTCTCGGAACAGCTTCGCCTTGACCAAATAACTGGTGTAAAATACTAATCCAAGATCGCGGGAAGTGTTAAGCTTGGAATGCAATCTCCGTCCAGTCTACCATGAACGCGATGGATAAACGAATTTCGGGAAGAAGGGGGTGGAGGGGGAGTAGGAAAATGAAGTACCTTGCGATTGAGGGAGACGCAGTTTAAACTGGAATTGGTATCAAAGGGCCAATATCATTAATCGAAATGCAACCGACACAGGAATGTTTACTATTTAAGATGTCTTCTGAGGCTATATGACATGAGTGTATCATTGAATTAAAAAATAGGGTTGGTTCGGGTAAGCGGGCCACTGGGGTAAGTGGGCCACCCCCCTTAAAACTGAAATACGCATATAGTTTTTATACTTTTTGTTACTGATCATGTTACATTTTATCACAATGATTGGTTTTGCATATATTTGAGGTTCATGGAATTTTTTTTTAGATCAGAAAATTTATGTCGAAAAATATTCCACAAAAAATTTTTTTTTGAGAGTTCAAGCAACATTTTTCAAAGAAGTGTTTCAAGGTTAGTTTTTATTATCTTTTCTATGTTCATTATGTTTTCTTAAACAGTTTAACATGAAGTACACATTGAAATAGGATTTTTTATGCAAAGTATTATTAATAAGTGTTTAAGGGGAGGGGTCCCACTTCCCCCGTAGTTTTTGCCTATTAGGGTAAGAGGGTCCCCTCACTATGGGGTAAATGGGCCCCCTCATAAAAATGATGATTTCAAAATGAAAAGCAGTTTTGATGAAGCAATTTCTAAGATGAAATGAAAGATAAAGATGCAGACCTAGAAGGAATTGATAGTTCAGCTACAAAAACTGCAAAAGCTGGTAACTATGTATTTGGAAAACTTGCATCAAAGAAAAAAATAAAGTATAATAAGTTCTAATTTTAGAATATGATACAAATGAAAAAAATTCTGATAAATTTGATAGAAAGAATAGAAATAGCTACACTTTTTATTGGTTTAATGTAAATGATGTTCGAATTATAACTGAGGATGAAATGATAATGTTTCTCTCTCAGCAAACTTCAAATAGACGCTGCCATTAAGTGTTTCCATTTTTTTCAACCTATATATTTTTTCCTATTTTACCAAAATTGATCTTAATCGACTCTATTATGTTTATTCAGCACGTGTTGTTTATTATGTTTATGTTTATTATATTTAAAATCAAAAAATATGCCTAACGGTTTTTAATGAATTTCAGAGACACAATTTTTTTGCATTCTGCTTTATAATTTTCTGTCATACCTATTTAAATGTAAGTAGATATCTCGTTAATGGATACCATTTACAAAAAATATTTCCCACTAAAATTTTACATACTTTACCAGGTAGGACCCGCAAGCAACTTTTTTAGATATTCTCACTTTAAATATAAATACTTGGGGGTGGCCCACTTACTCCTTCCTAGGGGTAAGTGCCCCCCCCCCCCACGTCATTTTGTAAAGAATACCATTGCTAAAAATATTTAAAGCATATTTTTTACGAAATAATGCTGAACTTGTGTTTATTAATAATGTCCAAGATAAAATAAGTCAACAAGTTTAAACTGTTTCGCTTTAAAGCTGCTGTATAAGGCCTTAAAAACGAACTGTTTTAAAAAGGGGGCCCACTTACCCTAATCAACCCTATATTTACGTTAAGCAATTATGAACTTCTGTCACTGGACGTTGAACGACTCTTGTTTGAACACTTTAGGAAAATGTTTCTCACAATCGTTTTTTTTTTTTTTTTTTTTCAAAATATAACAAATCATTTCTATAGTAGCAAACATATAGTAGTCGTTAAAAAAAAGAAAAAAAAAAAAGAAATCCAGATTTACCTTGCAGAAAATATAAAAATCTACAAGAGTTGTGGCCCATTGAGACTCAGTCAATAACGCAGATTATTGGTTATGCATTCTTGGTCAAGTAATTAAATTGGCACACATTATAAAACCATTTGTTGCTATATTTACCTCCTTCAAGATTAAATAAATGATTTAAATAAGCAGAAGGAGCCACCGATGCTCTGCAGACGAAGTTTCAAATCCTATGACGAAAGCTGTGGGCTAGACTCCCTAACGCTGCCCTAGGTATTATCGTCTCTCTTTGTATTGTATACATTTTGTGTGCTTTTTGGCATATGAAAATAAATAAAGAAGTCCAAGCTCTGGACGAATGGTAAAATGTTTTTATCACACGCGTTGAGTTCTTCGGTTCATTGTTAATTTTCAATCCACGTAGGATACGCTTGTTTGCTCGAGGCTCGCACGTGTAACTTGTTTGTTAACATTAAACGCGTTGATTGTTTTTACCTAAAAAAAGAAGAAAAAAAAAACTTTTACTACAACGATTTTTATGCAAAATAACAAATATTAACATTACCTCGCCATACAAAATACTTACCAGTAAATGCATTGTTTTTACTTTGTTTTCAGTTCTGAACAATTAAAAATAAACTCACACATACTTATTAATAACAAGACATAGTTGTTATCAGGGTATTGCTATAAAAAATATTTGCAGGCTCTTTTTTGGAAAGAAATTCGACAAAAAAAAAATTTTTTTTTTTTAGTTCTACAAAAATAAATTAGAAACGTATGTTATAATACCCTTTTTTTAGTTCTTTTTTAGGGTATATCTTCAGAGGTACAAATAATTAAAATATTCATTTTGACACACATCATCATAGACTCTCTCAGTGTTCATCGTTACGATGCCCGAGCAGGAGGTACCTCCCTCTATTGCGCAATGTATTGTTATCCAGTTTTTAGCTGTAGACGGTGTAAAACCGGCCGAAATCTTGAGAAGATTGACTGCACAGTTCGGGGAAGAGACGCTGTCGCGAGCTAGAGTGTTTTCTTGGCATAAACAGTTTATGAAGGAAAAACGTGTTGAAAATGAGAGCCATGACCGCAGACCCAGCACCAGCATTACAGCGGGCAACATCGACAGTTTTCGTCAACTTGTTGAAGGTGATAGACGTCTAACAATTAATGCGGCATACTACTGCAAAATTTTGACTGAGGTCAGACTTGCATATCGCCGCAAAAGACGAGACCTTCCGATGAGAAAAGTGATTGCGTACAAAAATTGAAGCAACTGGACTGGGAGACCCTGAAACACTCTCCGTACATGTCTCCCTGCGACTTCCATGTCTTTGGTCCTCTCAAGAAAGCTTTTTTGGGAGGGCAAAAATTCCACAGCGAAGAAGTTGAAGCATATGTGCGCAATTGGCTTCAAACACGACCTGACTCTTTTTATCTGGAAGGAAATAAAAAATTACCTATACAGTGGGAAAAATGTGTTTATAAATCAGGAGATTATGTAGAAAAATGAACTATGATTGTTTGTGGGTTTAAAATCAAAATAAATATTTTAAAAAATAAGTCTTGTTTATATTTGATTCACTCTCGTATTATTTTCGGGCTTTAATAGGTTTCTTACTATTAATTCTTAAAACTTCAGTTTGAAGTACAAATATCTGTTGTTTTTTTCTTTTTTACTTATAACAAATTTACAATTTCAAATGTTATTTCTATCGATAGTCATCTGTTTATTTTAATTAGTTGGATTATTTGCTTAATAATTGCATTTGAAAAAGGTAATATTTTCTAAATTATATTTTTTAAGTAAGAATATAAGCAATTATTTAGCATATATTGATCATTGTTAATCGAAAGACAAATGAATTTTTAAAAACTATACATTTAATTACCTAAAATAACTGCTTTAGCGCATCTAAAACAATTAATAGATCATAAAGCTTCTTTAAAACTTTTTCTTCCAAAGAAAGTGGTATTCAATGATAAAATTTCGATCTGTTTTTAGTTCAGCTAATCCTTTTTTCATTTCATTCAATTGAATTTCAGGAAAAAAATCAGTTCTTGCCAAAATTTGTTTTGGATAAAAGTTTGAGCGACTAAGAAAGTTTCGGGTCTTGTTCTCTAAGTGAAAAAATATCGATTCTCCTTTTTTTCTCAGGATCTCTCAATTTCATTAATACTATACCTTAGTAATGAAAGCCCAGCTCTCTCCACTATAAGTTGATTTAGAGGAAGAAAAATGAGGATTCGCTTTTCTTTCGTTTATTCAAACCTTTGAGCGAAGAAAAAAATCAATTAGGAATTTTCAAGTTAAATGCATTAAAAGAACACTTACTTGATGCAATTTAAATTAAGAAACCGAAGTGATCAGATTATTTACCTTTTCTTTAGGAATATTTTAAAGCAAATCTTTAATCAGTTTCAAGCGTTTAATGATATAAAGTATATAAGGGAATAAAAAACGAATTCTTTTATGCCTTTCTGTTTTACCGAACTATAACAGTTCTTTAAAATTCACCTCCATCTTCAGGATATACTTTTATCTTAATATGTGTACTATTGTACGGGCAATGGACATCGTTTAGTAGTTAAAGCATTTTGCTTATGATGCTTTTTACAAGTGATTTGTTATGTATGTTAAAAAATAGGACATTTCATAAAACAAAAATGATCTGAAGACTGGTAATTATAGCATGAATTATAAAAACCTCCACATTTGTTGCATTGTTTATTCTCTAACTACTTAACTACTCCTTTCTAAACAGAATGGGATTTCAAAAAGCAAAGTTTTTAAACATATATTTTTACTTGGATGTGATACGTAAAGGAAGTATTAGTGAAGCATTTGCCTTTCAGATTTGAGCAGAAGTTAATTTATCTTCCCTGAATCGATTTAAACTGTTACACCATTAAGCATGTACATATGCATATGCATACCGTGGAGCTTGAAAACGGATAGTAGTATAGTGTTAAAACTTTGTATTTAGAGCTTGCATAATTTAAATTCTAGTTCAGGACTTTCTTGTTGATTGGAGTTGGTTAGTTGTATGTTCGTTTTTCCTTATAGTTATTAAATATAGTTGTTCAATTATTGAATGCGCACGCAATATGCAAATTTATATAACAAGTTACCATTTGGCATTGTATTTGCCGTTTGAAAAATGAAACCCAGTTTTGTTTTACAGTTAAAATTGCTGTCATTTTTTATAATACTTTTTTTCTTAAACTACAATAATTAGTATACTTAAGTCTAAAAAAAGCTGTCAATTCTAAAAAAATATTTATTAATTTCAGAAACGTTTGATTTAAAATACCATTGTTTTTAACAAAATTTGATACTTATGTAAGCCAAAAGTCAGTAAATCAAGATTTGACACGGAAACGATTTCATCTTAAGGTTATTAATTGTTGAGTGAAGGTTACAATAGTAAGATGGGTTAATTTCTAATCTAAATAGCTGATATCATCTAAAATCTGTACTTCTCTGAATTACGATTAACTCTTGAGGGCTTCATTTACTGCAGCGTTAATGGACTCGTTTTACAAAGCGGTGACTTGCGGCTATGGAATAAGATATCGATGATTGTAGAAGTAGAGCTCAATAAATAGTTAATGTGTCATACGTAACATTACTTTGAATATATAGATATATTCACGATTTTATGATCAGGTATTAATGATTTCAAGTACTAATAATTCACAAAGATAATACTATAAAAGAAATAAAAGCTAAGATTTTTTCTTTCTATTTTCTTATCAAAATGCCTCATTACCAAACATTATTAAAATTGAAGACGAAATTATTATAATTCAAAACATTTTGTTCACGGAATAATATAATAAAAGTCAAAGAATAAACCTTTAAAAAAAACAGCTTCACATTAAATCAAGTCAAATCGCCATATTTGACTTGAATCCAGATTTGAGCAGTTTTACTAGATTTGACTTGACAAAACTTCGAGTTTTCCCCAATCTACGAACAGACTAAAAAATATATATTTCTCATTTTTTTAAAAGCCTCTTGATTTTAAAAACTGTAAAAGTTTCTTATCCTGTATTTCTTAATATCAGAATGAACTTGTGAATGTTAGTGCGACAGAGTCAGAAGATTAGATTAGTAAAATTAAAAACAAGTGCACAATTTTCGATACGCCTTTATCAATAATGAATAGGTCGTAGGAGTAACTAGCATAAAATATTATAACTACACCACTCACTTTAAGATGTATGCTACAGACATTGATAAAATATATGACGCTTTTTAATCGTTAATTAATTTGGATGCCCGAGTTTTCGAACTGCAAAAAAATTTCAAGTGTATGAAATTTGAAAGTCAAAATTCTAATAAAAAATAAGCAATAAGTTGCCACCCTTAAGATAGGGCTGAGTCAGGGTGGTAACTTACTGCTTTATACCTAAGCTTTGTCTTAAATTTATAAGCTAAAAACCTTCTTGGTGGGCTCTATATTAACTTATATGCAATGGTTTCTACATGCAGCTCGGTTACTATTTATTCCAGACTGATAGTTCTGATATAATGATAGAACTGCAGTCTCTGGAAGGTATGACCGAGCTAGTGGTGTATTATTTCTTTCATTTATAGTTTTTTCGATGTAAAACAGCAAGCGTAAACATTCCAGTTCAAGTATTGTAAGTCAGTAGTCTCAGAGGAATAATGCAAGAACGAATAGCAGTCAAAAGTTTTTTTTTTCGCAATTATTCTCTTTAAGCATTTTCTGTGAGTTCCCTCCAAACATTAATCAAAAACAATCTTTAAAAAAATATTTTGAGTATTTATTAAATTTGAAAACAAAGCTATGTTTACTGTTTCAATATTAAAGCATATTAGAAATAAATTGTAACTATTATTTGAATAAAATTCAGAAAAAAACCAAGATCATTTTCCAGAATATCCCTGCTATTATGAAAAAATACATTGATTTGAAGCTCTCTATTTCACCAAACATATTTTGAGAAACATTTAGTTAAAGAAATTTTATGAATAGTAGTCCAAGAATATTTTTTTTCCTTTCTTCTAAAGGAGGAAAAAAAGGTCTTGAACAGTGAATGGCGACGTGCAAGCCAAAAGCTTTAAAGAACGTCTTGCTCTATCCAAAGAAATAAAATTTACCAAGGAATTTCAAGAAGTTTCCTCTGAGAAACCGCGCATTTAAAAGGGAATGTGACCCCACCAAAGTAACAGTTTAAAGAAACGTGAGAAAAGTAAAAGATTTTTCAAGTCATAGTTGAAGGTATGGACTTTTATTTCGAAACATTCTGCCCAGCGTTATTGAAATTGTACTTGTTTATAGCAAACACACTCTGTCTTTTTATTCCAATAGAAAAGAAGATAATACATATTTGAGGAAAATACACTTTAGGGCAAGATTGAAATTTGATTATTATTTTCTTTTAACTCATGTAATTATTCAAAACTTTTAATGCTTTGAAAATGATGTTACTTTAGAGTTTCATATTTAGCCGAGGCAGTAGAAGTATCTAAAAATCAAACAAGGCCCAAAAAAGCAAATTAATTGATTAATTATAAAATAACATTAAAAAAATAATATGAAATGCACTACAGAAAAAGAAACCAGACCCAATCTTTCAGATTTTTTAGAAAAGTGTTTTTCCACAATATTTCAAGCATCGATTTTTTACACCTAGTCCTATATTTTCTCAAGTGTAACTAAATTCTGTACAATTGTGCTGATATACCGTAAACCGGGGTTACTTTAGACTGACGGGGTAACTTTATAAAAACCTGTTTTTTATTTTTGAACCGTTCTGGCGGGCTTACTTTTACAACTAGCGACACCCTGGTGGTGTCGAAGTTTCAAGAATTACTTATCAGAGTGCGCTGACATCGCCAATCGATTGAAACAGAAAAATATTTTTCGCAACACTGATTTATGTGTTATCAGTGATATCAGTTGTTTTCAGTTTGTTGTCGTAACCTCTTCTGGTGCCACCAACTGAGCAACCTGTTGAATTTGGGTGAGTTATTTTCTGATTACACAACTATTTAAGATGATTTTGTCTTTTTTTTTATTTCTATAACTCAATTCTACGATTTACTATGAATTAAAACATAAAACAACACAAGTTAAAGGGGTAACTTTGATACATGGGGAATTCTGAACATGGCCATGGGGTTACTTTAGAACATCATGTTTTTTGTATTTTTTCGCAGTTTAATGACTTGAAATGCCACGACAATACGTTCGTAAGCTTGGGGCACGTGCCTACCGCAACTACAGTGCTGAAACATTGTATGAAGCTGTGGATAAATGTCTCAAACGTCAGATAACAATCAGAGCTGCTGCTGAAAAGTAAGTTTAACCTCTTATGTTGACATGGAAATTAGAGATGGAACGAAGCGGCATTTGGCCGAAGCGCCGAATACCGAAGCTTCGGCCAACTAATGGCCGAAGCTTCGGCTGGCACACATATTGAAGTTTTTGGATTAAATGCATAATAAATGAGTAGAGTTTTATACTTTTCTCCATATGTTTTAATATTCTTAATTCTTAGCGTTACACAATATTTTCAGCTTACTGTGGCATCCTTAAATTGATTTCATTAATTAACGTTTATTTTTATTTTGGTTGTTTTTATTTTAATGTTCTTAGTATTACACAACATTTTCAGCTTACTGAGTTATTCTTAAATTAATTTCACAAATTAAAAGTTTTCTTGTTTTGTTTTGCTTTGTACTGCTCGTACAAGAAAAGACGACATTACTATTTTTGTATTGTAAATTAGTAGTAGGAAGCTCTACTTGGAACATGAAAAGCTCAGTCTGCAGTTCAATTGATGTTTTATAATAAAAGAAGTTTTCTATGAATTTCTCTCTTTTCAATTTGATTCAAACCTGATTTCTGTTAGATTAGCATGCTTAGAGTGGTAGGAACCACTTTTCATTTAAATCCAGCTTTTTAAACAAAAAAAAATAATGGAAAAATTGATTTTTGTTATTAAAAAAAAACTCAGGCTATCTTTTGGATGGGGTTACTTTGTTACAAACCACCGAAACAGACGTTTTAGATGGAGAAAACACGTTGTTACAAAGTAACCCCGGATGGTGGGGTAACATTAATACAAAAAACAAATGACCCCCCTCCCTCCCTATTCAATATATCGAAGAATTTCAAACAGCAATTTCAAGCTGAGATGTTAAGCTATCGTTTCGTTCAAAAATTGTTGAAATATCTTGAAAAATGAGGGTGCTACAATACAAAATATGCGAACCCTGTATCAAAGTAACCCCGGTTTACGGTACAGCTGTTTAAAGCAAACATTTCAGCATACTTCAAGTTCAGTTGTTTACGTGTGAATGGATATGATTCTAAACTAAGCATGCAATATTTATTGTGTAAAATAATTGTCCTCAGCTTTTATTTTCGAAATTTTAGTGAAATTATATGTTTAGTAACTAGTGTCATTTTATACTGCAAGAAATGCAGTGTGAAATCTTTCGATCACATTAGGATAAATAATAAGAATGTTAGTTCTTTTGAAACGAGCATATACCCGAAAACAGATTTTTAATTTTAATAATGATATTGTTTGTAATGTCAATGCATCTTTTATCTAACTCATATTTTCAGTTTAAATTCAGAGCACATATAGATTTATTAGAGTAAACTATTTCCATTGACAAAACATGAAACTTTTTATGTTTATAAAAAGCAATAATTGACCTCGTAACAATTTCGAAAAAAATCCGGTCTGTATTAGCAAGTGTATTAAACAAAATAATTTTAATCCTACTTGCAAGTGCCTTCTAGAAATATTTAACGGTACCAAGAAAATAAATAAACCGCAAAATGCCTTTATTTGCTTTAAAATGCCTCACTCATAAATTGTCCTTAGTAAACAATTTAATACCATATTTATTCATACGGTCCCCATTTCAAGAGGATATGTGGAAAATTATTTAAAAGTAAAAGATATTCATTGATCTCATTAAAGATTTTCAGTGCAAACATTCTTTGTGGAACAGTGGGAAGAGTAATTAATTTCGAGCTAAAGTGCAAGCCATGATCTGCATTTTGCTCTCCTCTGCATTCCTACTAAGCCCTCAGGGTTTCGATTTCCTATTCAGAGAGGGGACTCGGGTTACGGACTAGCCGATGCATATGATTTGTGGCTATAGAGCAAGCCTGTGCATCGCTTCTTGAATACCGAGATTAGCCTATTTATCTCTGGCAGTGTGACTTAGAAAGTTCTCTTATTTAAAGTTACTCAAGTTGGTAAATGTTTTGCAAAGTTAGTAGAAAAGTTAGTGTTAGAAAAGAAAAAAAGAAAACTGGTCTCTTAAGTAAGAGTTTTTTTTTTCTTTTTTTTTTTTTTTTTTTTTTTTTTTTTTGTGGTTAAAATCTAAATTTTATATTTCAAAGAAAAAGAATCTTTATAATAGCATCTTTCTCGCTATCGGTGAGAAATAAAATATGAATAATGCTATGTCAAGTTTTGAACAAGTGCTAAGATTAAATTAAAATTTAAACAAGCCCTGATGACCTTGCTTGGCGATCTGATATTAAAACGAACTTCTCCGGCCATAAAGCATTTTAAATCTAGATATATTTAATCGTTATCGAGAGGACATAGTAGACAAGGAAAGGGTAACATAATTTTTACTAGTAATCGCTAGTCGCAAAAGCAGAAAAAAGGAGGAAAAATTCTTACACTAAAATCAATTATATCAATTGATAACAAATAGAAACTGGCAACACATAAACATTTTAAATCATTGAGGTTTTTTTCGTCGCAGCCAAACAATGACATAGGTTTCTAATAATGTACGTTTAAACCTTAGCCGCATTTGCTAAAAAACCTTACAATTTGAGTTCTATTTTACATGGGAGTTCCAAACACACCTTATAATACGCAGATTTTTTTTTTCTTTTCTTTGGTACTTTTGTTTTAAATTTTCCAGTATGTTTTCACTTCAAAAATCACAAAAACATTTTAAAAGTTTTTAATTATTATCTTTGTCAATTAATGTGATCCGAAGACTCGACCTAGCTAGAAACACTCTCAAATAATTCAATTTTCAAAAAAATAAATAAATAAATAAATAAAATCGATCACTCTGTTTCGGCTGTATTGTGCGACATACGGATACATAGACACATCAAACTTACAACTACCTTCCTTCTTGCATTAGGGGTTAAAAAATGACACTTTGAGAAAAACGGCATTCCTTAAATGAAAACGGTTCAGCGTTTGACTCTCTATTTGGGCAGTATGATTACATAACATTTTTAAAGTAATTACTTTATTTATAACACCTGAAGCGTTAACGCAGTTTATAGATATATATAATTATCTTATATAATACTAGTGAAAAAAAGATCTATTTACTTAATTCACCTTTGAAAAGACTGATTTAAAAATAAACTCTTTTGTGGAGAATTTCAACATGTTTTCTTCCTTAACGTTTGAAGTAGTAGAAATTTCACATTTTATAATTCAGTTTTGTCTTTGCGTCAGAAAAAAAAAAGATATTTCATGAAACTTTTGACATCATACAGATTTATTACTTACTGCTAAACAGATATTTTTTGAAATACTATCGATTTTTAGTCTGGTCTTTCTCATCTCTTTGCTGCCGAAACAAATTTTATGGGTAAGAAACTTACTTATATTTCAACCACTTCATGTAGTCTATAATTCTTATCCAAATGAGCTCGCACTTAAATATTTGTATTTATTTTTTATCTGTGTTTTTCTTTTATTTTATAATTACTTTTTTTTTTCTTCTTTTTAGTTCTGAGAGGCCGGATAGCTCAATTGATAGTCAGTTACTGATCAGCTCGGATTCCTGTTCGGGAAGGATGGTGTTTACATTCATAGCCTTTTAGGAGCAGCATCCACTGCTCTCAAGAAAACTAACTATAATGTGAGCCTAAAGAATGATCACTATTTTTTACAAATGAAGCTTAAAGATAATCTTATATATATAGTTTCATGTAAAGAGCGATTTTTTTTGTGTACTGAAATGTACATTTTCTTCACATGTGTGCTTTTGAGCTTTAGTAAAAATAAAAGTAGCTATACAAAACACATATGATTTTTACTCAGTAAAACTACACGTATTTATTATACCATTGAGAAAAGCCATATAGATTATTACCTTAAAATAAATGTGTATTTTTGAAATAAACATGACTCTTCCAATGCACTTTTTTTTTTCGAAAACAGTTGACACAGATAAGCAACAAGTATCCACGTTGCCTCAAAGTACAGTATGCATCTCTGAGTGTGTTTCATTCCCTTATAATTGAGGTGTAATTATTTCATTATTTTTACTTCGGATAAAAAATAACTGAGATCAAGTGAAGGGCTCTTGCGTAAGTAGTGGTATCTGACAAAATTGAAAAAATCGAATTTTTTGGTGAAAACAATAGTATGTGGGCACATTAACAAAAATATTATACCGTTTTGATGTTTCCCTCATAAATGGCGACACACAGATATAGCCGATTTCTGCAATGTGACATTGCGTTCATGTAAATAGCGGTAAGTGGTAAAAATGGCTGATAGTGGACACGTAATCGTCACCTCTGGTGGCAATAATAGGAGTGAAATTACTGCTGAATGTAGTGAAAGTGATTTTAATGACTCCGATAAAGACCCAGAATACATCCCTTGTGATGAGGGATCTAAAGTAAAGTTTGGAATTATGTATTTTAGGGTTTTTTTAATATTTCTATGCAGCATGTAAACAATGTTACGTCAGATACCATTTATTACATGCTTTAAGAGTACGGCTGGGTGTAAACACTGTAATGTGTATTCACATATCAGTTTTACATGCACTTAGAATATGGCTGATACGTTATCATAATATTTTGATACAAAATTATTTGTTTTCCGAAAAAGCTGCAATGCATGAATTCAAGGGAGGTTCAAATTCATCTTTGACACCAAGCGACGACAGTCAAGATGAAAACATTGAAGAAAATTGCGTCATAGAAAAGCAAAAGCTGGTCAGATCGTTATCAAAATAGCAAACATGGGAGCCACTTAAAATGAAAGTGCATAGGAAGCTGTCTGTTGAATCATTTTTCGGAACATAATGTCAAAGCTACGAAATTCATTGGAATCTCAGACAATTGTGGAGGCCAAAACAAAAATTAATGTTTAGTTTAAGTGTGGCTTCGCTTGCCAGCTCTAGGTGCATTTGAGGAAATTGACCTCATATTCTTACTAGTTGAGCAATACTATGCTTCCCTCTGATAGAGTTTTTTCTATAGTGAAAATACTTTAAGGCCCATTACCAATGTATCTATACTCACGATGAATAGGAAAATGTTTTCAGAGCTACTAAAAGAAAACACCATTCATTGCTAGCATAATGAAAGTGAGTGATTTTTTAAAGGTGTCCAGTAAGAGACAATATTTTCAGCAACCAAAAGCATATGAAATAAATTGGTGTAAAGGAACGTCGTAAAGACGCGATTGTCTTCAGAAGACCTCCATTAAATAGAGATGTCGAATACATATTCAAGCTTTTTTACTTATTTTTCTCTAAACAAAAGAGGAATACCAATGATCATCAAAGCACTTCTCGTTTAAGATTTGGAAAAAAAAGTACAGTCCCAATCTACCAATATAGATCAGTGAAAACTTGAATACATCCATTATTGCTGAAGTTAAGTTCCTTCTGTATATCACCCGTTTTATACAAATCTACATTCTAAGCAAACATTTTTTATATATTTTAGTTTAAAGATTCGTTGTATGTGTTTTGCGCATAAAAGAATTTTTTGAAGTAAACAATGGTATTTACATAGCTTTTTCTGTAAAAAATGGATTATTTCCAACTGAAAAAAAAAGCATTTTCAACACTTTAATCAAAGATACCCGAGGTACACAGCATTTAATTAATGTAATCAATTCGTTTTTAATATTAAAATATTTGCTACAATAATTTCTCGAACTTTTAACAAGCCATATCTTTGATTCTTAAAAATGCTAGTTACCATTATTTACGCCCGAGCCCTTCAAGTGCTTAGTGAACAAGACAATTAAGCATTCAATCTAGCGGTACATGATTTATATTCTCTTTGATTTAATTATTTTTTCAAAAAATGCATTTCGTTTGATGACTATTAATCTTACATATGCTACTTCTTATTTTCAACGAAGTTTTTCTCCCCCCTTCCATCTACACAACCTTTTTCACGTCTTTATAGACATATAGAGGACATTAAGTAAAGCTGATGTCCCCGCTGTGTTTCTTCTCGTATTTTTTAGTAAATTTATTGTAGTTAAGATTATGTGAGGTTTTATCCTAATAGCTTACAGCACATACCTTTAAGTGCTTTTAAAAAGAGCTTCGTAAAAGTTTAAAATCCGATGCCTGTTAGAGTCGTGTGTAATTGTAAAAAACTTTGCTCTTCTCTAGAGATGTTGCTCTTAGCTGAACATTTTAAGGCTAAGTGCATCGAGATTTTTCGATCATAAGATTTCAAGAAACCATTTGAGTGTGTTTGAGTACAAAAGAAGACACTGGTTTCATTTGAACAATTTTGGTTTATTAAATGAGTTAAGTTCGTTTTTTAACAAAGCTGAACTGCCTTTTATTTACTTCGAACATGAATTTTGATTACGAGGAGTATTTTAGGGAAAGTACACAGCTTAAGTATGTAAAACATATCGACTTAAAATTGTATGTCACGTGAAATTTCTTATGCTTACAAAATTTGCTTCATTGAACTATCATCATTCACAGTAATATTTTCAGAAATTTGTCAAGGTAGCATAATAACACGAGTACTGATATAGTTTTCTTGTTTTATTTATGTTCAACAAACTTTTCATACTAAACAGTCAAAACATTTCATTTCCTCTTATTTTTTTTTTCATTTAAAGGGTTAATTTCGAGATACTCAGGGTTTTCAGGTTTGAAAAACGATTGGAAGGGATAAACGAAAAAAGAAGAAAAACATTTTTTAAAAAAAGGCTCAAAAATATTTTGGGTCGTCAATCTCTCTATTGATATTTTCCCGCTTCGATTGGGCTAGTCATTGTGTTTTTTGTGTTAAGTAATATCTAGATAAATAACATATCATCTTATAAACCTTACATGCATTTAAGCTATTTCTCTGACTACAAGAGTCGTTTAAGCTCGTCGACTTATGAGACATTTTTCAAAGGAATAGAAACCTAATGCAGAAACGACTACAAAGCGCTCTTTAAGGGATTTTTTCTAACATTAACCAGAAAACGTTTGAAATGAAGTTGCCAGGAGGGACATTTTGATTTCCAATGTTTTCAGAATACCTTGTATTACATAGAGAAAATTACATCGTTAAGAAGGCATAAATATGCAGGAATACTGCAGGATTATGCAGTATCCCTGCGTATTTGTGTCTCCTTAACGTTGTAATTGTCTCTACATCAATTGCACAAAGGTATGAAAATGACCTTGTATGACATTTTGTAAGCGTGTTCATGCTGATTGGGGATAAAATCATCAATCATATATGCAAATGTCTTTCTAATAAGAAATATATTTAAATATTATTTTCCTTTTTCCTTTTTAGAAAAAAAAGATTTGACCATCTGACAGAGTAATACATTATGGTTTCTCCGTAATTTGTGGATGTTTTCAAAAGTGTGGGGAAGAAAGTGTTTGTGTCTGCAAAACGGGAGGGTAAGCCTACATTACGACGTAAAAAAAACTTTCTAACTAGTTGGCGTGCATGATCTTAGACGATCCTAAATTGAGTCAGTATTAATGTAATTTCTATTAAACAAAGAACAGCTAGTATATATAGTGAACTCTCACTTATGCGCCGGCCCAAGGGACCAATGGAAAAAGGCGCATAAGTGAAAGAGACGTATAAGTCGACAAGCCTATTTAAAGGACTGAAACTCAACATAGGTTCAAATGAGAGAATGAATAAGATTGATTCTATAGACAAGTGATATATTACTACGGTTTGGCAATTACTGGAACGTAACTACAATGATAAAGAGAAAAAAAAATGTTGCATACCTATAATTACAAACTGCTACTTTTAAAACGATCCATAATAGGCAATTGTTCCTCTCCGAACTCTAGTTCATGCGGAAAAGATGCCTTCCGTGAGCAATAGGCGAAGGATTAAAGGGGAAAGTGAAGAAAAATGCTTATTTTTTAAATAGAATATGTTTTTTGTTTACATTTTGAGGAAAATTCGGCACATAAATGAAATATTTATCTTTAGAACGACGCATAAACGATAAATATTATCATTATTTTGCTATGAAATGTGCTGGGACCATTTAAGATCGTCGTATAAGTGAAAAACGCGCATAAATGAGGCGGTGTATAAGTGAGAGTTCACTGTTTTCTCTTTTGTACCATCCCTTATTCCCAAGATGCGTTCTGGAATAGTCTAAATTTCCCTTTAACTGTCCATTCGAAGTCTCAACACGTTCTTTCGCAATAACGATCAAGACTTGCAGACACATCGTGAAACTGCTATACACAGTGCTGTATTTATGCTATTTGTTTCACTTCGAAAAGCAGAGTTGAAAACTCTTTTTCCATCAAAAGAAAGAGTTATTTTATTATCTTGAAACTAAACAATAAAAAATGCAATTAATGACAATTAATGGTCCAAATTCAGCAAGTTCGTTTGTTTTTATAGATTCCTGATACGTAAATGGTTTTCCAATGTATGTGTCAATGTAATTATTCTTAAATTACAAAAGAGAACGGTTTCGTTTTTAATGAGTTGCACTTTTTCATACATAGTTGTTTGTAAAATAATTCTCTGTTAATGATTTTATGATTTTATCCCTTTATTTCGCATCGCGACTGAATAATTCAGATATGAACTAAACAATGTTTTGTATTTTCGAGAACTGTTGTGGTATTACACACACACACACACACACACACACACACACACACACACACACACACACACACACACACACACACACACACACACACACACACACATTTTTGTGTGCATTACTGAAAGTCGAAATAGTTTTTTCCTTTGGAAATTCTTAAAGCTGATACGATGTATGAAGCTGGAAAGAAAAAAACAGGCTCTGAATATCCAACAGTTTTTTTTCAATTATGTAGGATACATATCTTGGGAGTTTTTAAAGCTCTGTGTAGAAAGAGAACATAGTGAAAGCCAAAGTTGCTACTTATTAAATGTTCAACGAAAAAATAAAACAAAAAAAAACATGTCCATGTTTTGGAGTTGAACGTATGTTTCATGTTCCACAGTAGCACTAATTATTTTACAGCATGCTTAACTTTCAGAAGCGCAAACATATTACACTATCAGAGAATATTTGCTCCTTACCGCACAAAAGTATGTTTTAACCCTATTATCTACCAGCAAAATATGCTAGAAACAAATAAAAGTTTGATCAAGGTGCCTTTTTTGATTTTTTTTTTTATTTTCATTAAATCCCAATGCGTGGTTTGTTACAAAATATTAGACATGCAAACTCTTAGGTAAAATTAATTTTAAAAGGTCCCTTTCTGTATCTTTAATTTCTACGTTATTTCATTTTAAATTTTATTTTACTCAGAGGCTTGTTTTTACCTCTATACACTCCCACCATATGGAGCTTGTTAAATCTTTTAAAATTTAAGATGGAATTTAATCTATAGTCTGTGCGTAAACTTGCATTTAACGCAAAACTTTCTGACGCAATGCAACTTCTCGTCCTGTAAGATAAATCAAAGCAGTGCCATGTGATAAGGAACATGTTTCTCTCTGTAGAAACATAATTAATCATTCGAGTCAGTTTATGATAGCTGTATCATTTTTCATTAAAATTTCGCTCAAAGAACTGTTTTACAGTCCAGTCGTTCCAGGTGAAGCAGTTTCAAAGATAATTATGTGTGTCTGTGTGGGCGCGTATAATTTACGTAGAAAAATGTGAGCGAAATAACCTGTTTGCGTTTGTTTAAGTGTATACAATGTAGATGAATGAAGCTAATTTATAACTTAAAACCTATAATGTAAAGGCTAGATTGCATTTACGGAAATATAGTAAGGTTATGGGGCAAAACTTATGTTTTAAATTAACATGATAAATGTATAAATACGATAATCGTAGCAAAACAAATCTGCAGCGAAAATAAATATTCTTGAAAATATACATAGGGATATAGTTACATAAAAGACAAAACCATTCCTAACCCTTTTGGAATGGGTCCCAAATCCAGTAATATACTCGGGAATGAATCCAAGCACCTACTTAGATATCGGTTTCTAGTCTAGACACGTCCTATCGAAATAACGATCGCATAGCTAAAGCTTCCGAAAGAGCTATCGATACTTTTGTATTTTTATGGCTTTAATATGTATAACTTACACATTTTCGTTCAGAATTTAAATCTTTTACAACTTGTTTCTATACGTTGGTTGAGTTGTTAAACTCTTACAGTAGATGCATCCTTATTTCAGTTAAGATGTACTTTTTAATAAAGGCGGTTCAAACTATATCCAGCGAAGACGATGCCATAACCCTTAGTTGTAATAATAGTTAAAAAGAGCATTACTCTAATAAATTAAAACTCATTTTACTCTTGCATACATATTTTGAAATATTCATTTTAATAAAAATGTGCTTCATTTACCTGCCTTTGTACCAAAACTTTGACAGGTTTGGTATGAGGCAGACATTTTTATTGTTATTTGCATTTGAAATTATATTTCTTGCAATATTTTTACAGATAAAATACAAAAATACGGTAAGTTGCATTGCCTTGTAGAATAGTAGAAGACACGAAAAGCAGTATGTCAAAATCATTAGATTGGAAACAAATAAAGTAAATTACTCATTTTTCTTTCTCATGAAAATATTAGATTTTTTTTCTAAATATGGATGTGTTTTGTCAATTTTATTTTTTATTCCGTTTTCAATCCTTTGCAACCTATAAAACAAAATTTAGAAGCAGAATTTACATTTAAATAACTTCAGACTTCATTCACTAGAACTGGAGCACATATACCTCCATCATCTATGTTACACGCAAAGTTACGAAGTTAGTAAATATCCCTTCAAGAACAAGTAATAAATCTTTCCTTCCTTCAACATCTATACTAAAGTCTTGTAATTACAATTCTTGTTTCTTATTTAGTTGGAAGGAAAATTGGAAGGCACGTAATAAAAGGGTAAATAGTTCTTTCGATACAAACACATATCTCTTACCACGTACGAGCACTAAAAACACTCCTGGCGAAACAATTGCTTTTAAAGCTTGTGTTTAAATGCTAAAACTTTTCCAACGCAAATTCTGCAGACGTTAAATGTGAAAGCGTTTCCAGGTAATTTCGGCTTTACTTTGAAAAGTTTGATGAAGCGAATTCTCCCATTGACTTCGAATTCACGTTGAATCAGAATTGTAGGGCAAAGGGACGTGTCTGGAATTATAAGGAAACTTTAAGGTCACAATTACTGTGGATTCTCTATTTCTTATCGGCCATCGTGTATGTACTGGTGTGTCCGTAATATGAGGGTTCTACGGGTAATAGTTCTAGTTTTATTGTTTTTCTTATACTAGTAGCTTTACGTGAAAAACGAAGAATGATACCGATTGAAAATAATTTTCATTTTGGATGTAACGAAAAACAAATACGTCTTTTAAATAAATACTGTATGTAAGAAATATAAAATAGAAACATTCGTGTGTTTAGCTTTTTTTATGCCATGAAGTAAACGTATATGATCATAAAAATGAATGACCATTTATTATTTGCTACTAGTAAGTTATGTTAATGCAAGAGCAAAATTATTTACCATTTGAATAATTTAAATATCATACTTAAAAGAAGTAACGTAAATATTTATGATAAAATATTTATTACTAAAAAGTAATTACGAGATCTATCGCATTGGAAAGTACTTTCTGGTGTTAGTTATCTATAGAAGTAGACCAATATTGCAGAAATAATAACAATCCTTTTTTCCAGAGCTCTGTTAAAATAAATATTAAATGTCTAGTTTTCATTAAATGACACACATGACTATTATTATTATTATCATTATTAGAGTGCTCCGCTGAGAAAATATAATACTGCCCCCTTATCTCAATGACTCGTTGAATAAATAAACTATAATTGAACATTGTATAAACATTGCATTTACATAAAATAAAGTATTTAATATGACTTTTAAGACGTTATACATATTTAAAATCATTAAAAATCGGGTTTCAAATATAATCTGTACAATTCTTCCGTGTAATTCTTTTGTAAGTATGTCCGGGCATTTGAACAATTATTTTTGATGCATAAAATCCTCATTTTCTCTTTATCACTTTTTTGTGTGCGCATATTATTCAACTAAAAAACAAAAACAAATTTTCTCTACTAATTCGTATCAATTATTAAATATCGTACCCTCGGTTCTTGTATTTTTAGGTGAAAGTTTAATAGTTGCTACTTAATTATTTCAATCAGTTTGTATTGATGTTTCATTGTGTTCGAAATGTATTAGTTATCTAGAATTTTGCCTTACTTAATTTGGAATCTTTATAATCAATTATTATTATTGCTACTGTTATTGGCTTTTCATTAACAGTCCACAACTATTTTTACTTACTAAATGAATTATTGTGAATGTATTTTTAGCAGAAATATTTTTGGAGTTTTTTATGCACAAAATTATCTTGAATACTCTGATATTTCAAAACATTAATATTTTCATGTTAATATATTGATACAATCCGTTGTATTTCAATTGACGTCGGACCACTACTATGTATATTTCAATCTGTATTTAGTAAAAAATATATACTTAGTTATAAAATAGCTGATTTTATGGGTTTTTCAACAATAACTTTTTATTTGACAATCCAGTTTTACTTCACGACCCAAAAAATATACGGAATGCGGCATCTCTTCTCTACTAATAATAAAGCTGAAGGTGGTTCTATCTGTCCTTCTTTCTTTCTGTCTGTCTGTCTGTTACGCGCGTAGCGCCAAAACCGTTCGGTCGATTTTCATGCCACTTGGCACAAAATTAGTTTGTAGCATGTAGTTTTGCACCTCGAAGCGATTTTTCGAACATTCCATTTCGTTCTTTTTCTATTCGAATTCTTAGAGGAAATTCGATCAAATAGGGAAGAAATATTCCATACACATTTTCAAGTCTTATGTCATTCGAAAGCTTGAAATTTTCTGCACAAAATGACGTTTTTTCGAAGTTTCTACGATCATCAGGAGAGCTGTAACAATTGTTTTTAGAATCCCGAAATTTAAGGCTTACCTTCAGTAAAGCAAGCCAAACGATTCTAAAATGGCTTTGCTCGCGAATAAAATTTGTTTGAAAATAGAGATGAAATGAATTATTTTATCAACGGAAATCAACTTTTCATGTTGTTACCATGGTTACGTTTTTATTTCGTTCTTTTTCCCTTAATAATTTTAAAAATGTATTTGTTTTTTGTAACAATCCAAACTCCAAGCCTTATTAAAATTAGTCAAATGAAATATTAAAAACCGTGATAAGATGGCACCTGTCAATCAAATGAGAAATCGAGTCCTTTCCTTAAAATACAGGATACCATTCTAAATTTATCGTCTGCAAAACATATTTTACTTCATTATTAATTTATTTCAATATAAATTGCAGCAAATGGCTTGAGTGAACGAATTTAGCTTTTAATTTATCGTTTGCTGGTTGATCTTTGTCGATGTTTATTGTTTTTATTATCATTGTGAAGAATAATGCACGAAATTTCTATGACTAATACTTAAAATTTTTAGGATCAGTTGAGTTTAAAAGAAAAAATTGCTCCAAATATACTTTTGCAATGTGATTATTTATTGTTGGACTGTAATTTGCAGCAATAATTGCATTTAATAAATAATGAAAGACAATATTAAAAATTATTTTTTGGCGACTTTTTTACAATTTGGCATTCAATTCTATTTCAGTATATTTACTTCTATCTTATTGCGATATTGCAACGTTCTTTCTAAAGTATGTCATTTCGGAAAATGTATTATTTTGTTTTTGAAGTTAGGAAAGAAAACTTTCTTCTTCTTTTAAACTTTGGTAAGATTTCTGTTGGTTTCTGTGAGCAACAAAATTTTTCTTATTTTTTCTTTTGGCTTATTTTTGTGCACCTATCTTTGGGGTTGCATTCGAATGTCCCCAAGGGGTTGATTTACCCCTTTTATGGGGTAATCAGGGCTTTCAATGCAGACCAAAGTGATATGAATTGGCGCGACCACTTGGCGATATCTCGCCAAGCTTTTGGTCACCAAGTGTTTAACGCCAATTTGGCGACATATCGCCAAGTTGGCAATAAATTTAGCGAAAAAAATTTTTTTTTGGGTTCAATTTGGCGCTATTGGCGATATTTTGCGAAAAATCTACTGAAATATGTTAAAATCGGCGATATTTAGGAGATTAATCATTGTAAAACATTTTTTCGCATTGTTTCGTGGCAAACTAGGGATGCAAATGTTTGAATTGTTATCTTACTCACTTCAAGCACTATTTTAGCACTTAAGGCATCTACTTTACTACTACTTACACTAAGGCATCTAATTTACACGTAAAAGGAAGTAGTGTAGGGTCCATACCAAATTTTTATATCATACTTTGAAGAAATTATAGTTGAATTATAACTAAAATAGAGTATTTTTTTCTGCTATATCATTTTTTTACAAATGAACTTTTAATTTTATACCACGGGCAAAGCCGTGCGGGTACCGCTAGTATTTCAATAAAGGAATAAAAAATATCATTTTCGTTTCAGTACCTATCTAAGCGCGAAGTGTAAGCTATATGGTCAACTCGATCGCTCCAAGAAAGTCCCTTCGGCTGAAGGAAAAGCTTTTAGTTTCGCAGTAATAAGGAATTAAATAAGAATTGGTTCGGAATCTGTTTGCAATTCCTTCCAGATGTCTATTGTGTGAAAACAGTAATGCATTAGCTCCATCACATTTGCAATCAACTCTAAATCCGAAAGCCGTGTGAGAATGAATCTAAATGCCTCTTTAAAGACCGCTCTGGAGTCCCGACACGTTTATTCTAAAGGAGATCTGCGAACAGCTTCCTGGGATGGGAAAGAAAGGTTTTTGGAAAACTTCCCACAATTATACACCGCCCGCCATGCTGACGACTTTTAAGTACTCTTGGGAAAAGCTTTTGAAGTCGCTTTAGTGTGAGGCGTTAGCTTTTATGGGAAATCCCCATGAAATGAAATTAAGATTTAACTTAAGAAATTAAATTGTTTCAACGTTAATGTGGTGTTGTTTTTCTGCGTGGTTAAGTTGAAATGGTCAGTTCGAAAAATGAAAGCTTATTAGTTACTCTGTGAGTAGAGTGCTAAAATAAGCATAAACAAGGTTGTCCCATTAGTATTATTCTTAATATAAGTGAAAAATTTTCTGGTGAATTGTTACACTATATAATCGTTTTTGAAAAAAGAAAAGACATCATGCATTACTTTAAGTTTTAATGGTTTACATTATACTCTTGAAATTTTACTTCCGAAGGAGTTTATTCTCTATCTCAGGAAAAAAAAAGCTATAACTGCAATTTCTTATATAAAAAAAATCAGTTTTTCAAGAATCTGCGAAGCAAACACATAAAGGAAAGGTAAAACTTTTGGCTAATGCTAATAAATGTCTACATTTGCATAATTTTTAGTGGTCTTAGTATTAAATCAATAAACTGTACGGCGTATTTGCTGCATCAATGAACAATAATTTTGAAAAAGCCTAATTTGAAAGGTAGTTTCGGAGTTTATGAAATGGATTTTCTCAGGTACATTTTATATGACGTGACGTTAGAAAACGTAACTAAAATTCCCAATTACTTTTATAGACGATGTTTTTAAATCTCGCCCTGGTTCAATAAAATGTTTTTAGCTAAAATGCGTAAGGTGAATTGAGCTTCTTTATAAAGTTCGTCTCATTTAGCTTTAAGACTAGTGTTGCCTAACTGTCTCAAAACAAGGGAAAAACTGCGGTCTCAAGATGAGTGTAATTTTGAGGCGGCAGTCTATAGTTTGATATTAATACCTTGGATACTCAAACTCATAGAAAGTTTCTTCTCATTTTTAGGTGTTATTTATGGACTTCATTGATTTTTTTTTACATTATTTAGATAGCTTATTTGAAAACATAAAGGCTGCCAGACTTTTACTGTAAATATACTCAATCTTTTGGAAATTTCACTCTAAAAACAGTACGTCTAATATATAAGGCACAAGCTCATTGTACCTTTAATTTCCTTTGTTTAAAAGGTACACAGCTTTTGCGCCTGTAAAGCTAAGAGGCACCCCAAAAAACAAAGGCACAAAAAGTTTTATACTCTTTAACAGGCACAAATAAATATCCCGCTCTATCGTGCATCTGAAAGCTGTGAAACTGAATATTCAGAGTCCCAGGGTCTATTCACGCTTTGCGTTTAAAGTTATAGCTGATCACGTGGTACATATGATTATTTTCAATGCTAGATAGCGGAATGATGATTAGCTTATGATAACGGAAAGTTCGCTTTTGAAATTCAGGATTAAATGTATTCTTTCGTCGTTTTCAAGCAATATTATTAGTTTGAGAAAAATAGTTTTATATATTGCATTGTTTTTTTGATGCGGATGTAAGAATAGGGAACGAAAATTAAGTTGTAGTGTAGAAATTTGATCGTTCCATGCCTTTCCTTTGCAAGATTCATCGTTTGAAGAAATGGCAAATGAAAAGTCAGTCGGTCGCATTTTGTGCAGAATAAGCATTTTATGATTCGCTCTGAACATTTATTATAAGAAGAAGATTTTATCTGTCCATCCATTATGCATTATTAATTGCCGAGGCATAAACTGCTGTTTCAAACGTCTTACTATGGAAACATCGATAACAAAATAGGGCAGCAAAAGTAAGGGTTAGTGTCTTTTTTAAAATCTACATACTCCATTGCTGATCTTTTTTGTGCTGTATGTGACATTTTGTGCTACGACAAGTATGTAAAATAGCTCGTCCAATTTATTTCTGTTATGATTTATCAACGTTATTTTAATCAAAATCTTAGTCTTATTTGCCATAATGGTTTAATATGTTAGATACTTGATACTGTTTGTAGTTCCCGCAAAAAGCTCCATTGACAAAAGAAGTAATTATTTTTTAGTTGCATGGGCTTTATTTTGATAAATATAGTCTCACAATATTTGGTTGACTTTACATTTATTGTACTACTTTTTAAAATATAGTAGGATTTTTTAAGAAATAATAAGTTATGATTTAGCATTTTTTTTAAAGTTTAAAATTAATTTTAACTCAATTTGATAATATTTCGTAGTACTTCATCATTAAAAAATAATAAATTCTCACAAGATTCAGTTGAATATAAATTTGTTGAACTTGTTAAAATATAATAGGATTTATTTTAGGCAAAAATAAGTAAAAAAAAAACTATTCTCGTAGAAATTGCAGATTTAAAACTAAAGATTTATAAAAGAAACTTTGCCTCTGTGCATTCAAGTTTAAATTCATTAATTTTCTGTATCGCAGCATTTATTGACCAAATTTTTTAAATTTTTAACTTAGTCTATTTTTATGTGGCCTTTATTACGGTAAAATACTTTATCACGAGATTCAGTTAACTTTAAATTTATTGAACTTATTATCTTTTAATGAGATTTTATTACGCAAAAATACAAATTTAGTGAAATTTGTTTGTCAAACAGTTTTTCCTTAACAGGTCGAATACTCAGTGATCAATTTAAATCATTTTTTTTTTTTTTGGATCCGTATGACATGTTGGTAGTCATAAACAACTGTTATGATGTTTTTGAATTGTAAAAGAAGTTTAAAATGTGTTTAGATGTGAATTAAAGAAATCTAGCAATTTTTATCGAGATTGCACGGAATGATCGGTTATTATCCTGTACGAAATAACTAAATTTGAAACTACAGGCATTATAAAATATCAAGTGTTTGCTCTCCCTTAAAAGATACTATTTTGCATAAAAGGTTGAAATCACTATATTTCATAGCATTTCCATTTATTACATTTAATAAATTTTACATTAAAGCAACTAAAATTAAAAATAGTTGAAATACCATGTTTAGTTCCTATTCTCAATATTGTCTTTCAAAAAGTTACCTTTTAATTAAAATTGAATAAATTCAATCATGTAAGACTACCTTTGTTTTAGGATCAAACTGACAATTTGTTATGAAGTACTTATTTTTGCTATGTCGTACAATGGGTTCTGCTGACAAGATTAGCGAAAATAAGAGCTTTTACAACAATCAAATCAGAAAATGTTTGAAATAAAATATTATGCACAAGATTTTTATATTCTTTGGGAAGCATTTGTTTTGATATATCTAATTAATGTGTCATGACGAATTAAAATCTAAAAAAAAGTTTGAAATATGCAAGCACTGTTGTAAAAAATTAAGAAGTTACTATAAACTGACGTTGAAATTCCCCTTAAGAGACCATTATTATTATTATAAACCTATTAGAGGCACAATTCCTTTTAAACGTAAGGCACTGAAATCAAAAATCAGAGGCACAGACATTTTCAAATATAAGGCACTGAAATCTAAAATCAAAGGCACGATATGTGCCGCTTAATTTCAGAGTCTCAAACGGTACCTTTCATTTTAAATGTGCCTCTTAATTTTCAGAGGCATAAAAATTCAAAATGTGCCTCTTATTTCAGAGGCACATTTAAGAGTGTTCTTTGTTGTTTATTCTAGAAACATGACAGACGTTTACTGGAATTCTAATGAGAGTTTAGTGAATTTTATCGGTCAAACAACAACTTATGATTGTATTGCTAGCCCAGCGAAACGTTTAAACAATTGAAAAAAAAAGTGTCTACCAAGTGTAGTCATCAATAAACTGGAACGTAGAACGCTTATCTTCTTTTTTAAAGAGTAGTCGTATTACAATTAAATATTAAAAGCCACAACAACCCAGATAACAGAACCAAATTATTTTCTTCTCTACTTTTTAAAGCAAAACCAAGTTAAAAACTAACCATCAATATTGCTTTTCCACATTGCCTATCCCTACATAGGACTTCTAGAAAACTAGTTCCTTGAGCATTGTTTTCAGTTGACTTTAGTTTCATTGTTTCTCGAAAGCCGGAGGACAATGAATCCATTAATCCTTGCAGGAATACATTTGTTATGTAACTTCTGCAGTGGATAGAGATTGCTGGATTTTAAATCCGAAAAAGACAGCGTAGGCGGATTGAAATTTATATTGGTTTTGGGGGGTAAACATTTGTTGCAAACAAATGTAGAATCTTCAATTTAGGAATGCAACGGAATGCAAGGAAAATGGTGTAATTGCGACATAGAAAATTTTCCGAATAAACCAGGGTGAGGAAAAATAAGAGTATATACATACATTATAGTAAACATCATACCGGTTACATTAAAATGTTGTGAAGCAAAAAAAAAAAAATCTACCTTCTTGCTTAGAATAAGAATTTACTTGGAAATAATGGATTATGAGACAACCCTGAGGAAAAACAAATTTCGCAACACATCCAACAGCAACTCCAAATTGCTTTCAGCAATATTTAATATATACAAGAAAATATTGGGTTGGTAAAAATTCTAGAACATTAAATTTGTGTTAGTATGCGTTCAACCATTTTTTAAGCCACCCTTTTTCAAAATCTACTGCATGAAATCAAATGACATGTGCTACACGTGTATTTGAAAGTGTCATTTATACCAATAACTCTGTGAAGTAAAACAAAAAATATTGCTAATGCAAATTCAAAGGAATAAATTATAACAAATGCGGCGAGAAAAAACATTTTATCAACAATAAAAGAAACTCAAATGAAAAAAGAAAGTTTCAAGTTTCAATTTCTCTAAAATTGTTTACGATGTTTAAGTGTTTTTAGTAAGAATCAAAGCTATGTTTGTTAAGGCTTTCCTCGCTTTTCACGAGAAATATTACTATTTTTTTTTCTTCTCTCTTCTTACGCGGTGGTCATGTTTTCTAAGGATCAATGCCTAATATTATACAGAAGTCCTTACTAAAATAAGAATAATTGCCGGGAATATAATTTCCAACTTCTGAAATATTTCTGAGAAAATAGTTAAAGCCAGGAATAAAATGCTGAAATTCAAAACATTTCGCAGAATTTTTACCTTCTTTTTCACTTTATTTGCCTTCTCATATTACGACGTAAGCTAATTCTACACTTGTGGAGAGTTGTGAATAAAAGATAAGTTAGAAATTGTAATATGCATACATTTTTACATATAATATATACCGTTATTTATCTTAATTGCATAATATATTCGAACTCGTTTATAACGAGCTCGAATATAACGAGAACTCGGATTTAATGAGGGAAACGAGAATATTTTGTTGAATCAATGTTAAGTCTATGGAACAGAATTCGTTTTTAACAAGCAAGACCCGGTTTTAACGAAATTTTTTTCTGTCTCGCAGTATTTTTTTCTCATCTTTCTGGTCTTACTCCTGTCTTATCTTCTTTTATTTTTTCCCCTGCGGTTCAATACTTTTGTATGAAAAATTCCACCAGCATTCTAGTGTTATTAAATAAAGAACAGTATTTAATTCAATTAATTGATGTAATTCAAGAAAGTATTAATTACATTACAAGTAAACTCAATTATTTGACCTCCCAAGCCACCCACCCCTTCTGGTTGCACACTGGCCGTAAGGACCCGCTTATTAAGAGCACTCGAATTTAACCCATTAACCGCCGAAACTCGAAATCATTATTTGTTTTTGATAAAAATCATAAAAGTTATTATTTTGAACCCATGCAATAGTATTATGCTGCAAAAAGAACAAAATTTCAGTTACATTTAGAAATATAGGGTGTTGCGTTGACGCAACGTCAGCGGAAAAGGGGTACAAGTGCTAAGTAGTTTTATTTGATACAATTCCGCAGTTTCAATGCGTTTTAGACAAGTAAAATTTATATGAGCTTTGATATGATTTTGAAACGTGCAGAGAACTTTAGAAGAAAGTTAAATTTGTTTTTAAAAAATCTTAATAAATTTTAAATTTAACAAAAAATTGATTATCCAAGGTCATGCATGATAAACTTCGTTGCAATCGGGGTGGAGAGCAATACAACAAGCATTGCAACGATAAACAGTTTGACAATGGCAATGAGTCGGTGGTTAGCCCGATCAGTAAGGCGTTGGGCTTGTAACCGGAGGGTTCCGGGTTTGATCCTAGCCGATCAAAGATCCACCGTCATTACTAATGGTGGCTGGGCGACGCAAAATAAGGGCCAAGGTCACAAGGTTCTCCAAGTGAAACAATGCTTCTGGAGGTACAAGACCAGTTATTTGCTCGGCCCTTAGTCTGGTTCAAAAAAAAACAGAGCGCTCTGAGCTAAATCGGGATTCCACCTAAATGGTGCTCGTAAAAACGGAAGCCGTACTTATTCCGCGTTAAATCGGGTAGATCTGTCTACTCTCGGACTCGGGCACCCAAATGGTTTCAGAAACAACACAATGGCAATATTTGCCCCGTAGCCTTTTGTTATTTGTAAACCTTGCAGTAAAATGCCCCTCAGATACTGACATTGGTAAGTTGAATGTACTTGAAAGTCCTGTAGCTGTACTTTTCTTCTGTGTATTAGTATCAAAGGAGGGGGGGGGCTGTAAAAAATTAAGTGCAACCTCTCGTCTAAAATCCAACGGTGACTTTCTATTTCCTTCTTCAGACAGTCTTGAAAGTCTCCAGGCATTTGTTTGTGCAACATCTATATAATTTGTCAATATTGGCCACTATTTTTTCTCTCGGGCTCTAAATTTACAATTTAAAACTAAACTATCGCAAAAATCAACATTACCAGGCCCGTCATTTAGGGGGGGGGCGCAGAGGTTAGGGTCAATTGCCCCCCGTGACTTTGGGAAACCAATGTATTGGCTTATAAGTGGGCGTGGTTTTTGCCAATTTTTGGTAAATTTTACATTGTGTATGCACCCTTTGCCCCCCCCCCCCGGAAAATTTCGAAATGACGTCCCTGAACATTACCCATTTTTATGTTATATTCCTCAATAATACAAAGCTGAGAAACAAAAACCTTTTTCTTTTGAATTCTGGAGTAGCGAGAAACGATCTTTACAAGGCTCAATTTTACCCTAAGTAGAACCTTGATCATCATCATCAGAGTTTTTATCTTTTTTTTTCCCAAAAACCTGTTCGAATGCTTCTAAAACTAAAATATCTTATTCTGGGCATTTCAAAAGGCGGAGACGAAAAAAAAAAAAGCTTGCACTGTCAAAACGCACAGAATAGAAATGAAATCTATGACTTTCGGAAAACCAGTTGAGACAGGCAGTCTGACTACCCCTTTTTCGCTGACGATGCGCTCACGCAACAACTGCTTTTGCTTTCCTTCCCTCCCCCACAGAATAAATTTCTGAGAGGATTTTTTTTATAAAAGTGACCTTGACTAAGAGTATTTCACATATAAACCCAAACTTTTTTTCTTTTTTAACTTTTTTGACAGAAAAATAGATCACAAATTTGAGTAAAAAAAACGATGTTATAACCACAATTTTTATTACATATAAAAAAAACTGTTTGAGGCAATTTTTTTACTTAACATGTTTCTATGGTTGTTCTTAAACCTAAAACTGAAATCGGTACAAAAATTAGTTAAATAGCGATTTTTTTATGATTTTTTATAATGACCGTTGCGTCAACGCAACACCAGCGGGTAATGGGTTAACGTGAAGCATGTTACGGTCCCTTCGTGCTCTTTATAAGCGAGTTCGACTGTACTAAATTTCTTGCCAAGTGATTTTTTTTTAATACTAATCTACACTGCTGGTCACCGTAAATGCAACACCTTGAAGGAAGCGTGCAAACTATATGAAATTTACAACGCGCATTAGCGAATGTGAGCTATGCAAATGATTAGAATTTAAGCGCATACGTACATCATGCGCGCCTGTAGCACCCCCTTGAAAGGTATTTAAGGAGTGGAGATTTGGGCGATTTTAAGTTCGGCAATTGTGTTTTTCTTGTGGTTTTTTCAAAAAAACGATTAATTATGCATCGTAGGAAACACCGATCATCTTTTGATCAACTAGCCGAGTTCGATAGAGGAAAGATAGTGGTCCACCGATCTTTCATCGAAATCGGCGCTCGTGTTGGGCGAAATCAAACAACTGTAATGCAGATATGTGATCGTTGGATTCATTAGGGTACGTCGAACCGACATAATGAATCACATCCACCTCTGGGCATCACTTCACGTGATGACAGGAGCATGGTGCACATGGTAGTGACGGATCGCTCAGTCACATCACGAACCATAGCACAGCACATTCCGTCTGTAACGCATCATCCAGTGTCTGTGCATACCATTCGACGCCGTTTACAGCAAACTGGGCTGTCTGCAAGACGTCTATTGCTTCATCTACCCTTGCCGCAAAACCACAGACGTCTCCACCGCTTATGATGCGATGAAAGAAAGATCTGGATGTCCGAATGGAATGAAATTATCTTCACTGACGAGTCACGCTTCAGTCTGTAACATCACGATGGTCGGATTCGAGTCTGGAGACACCGCACTGTGGAGAGATTATGCTAAACAGCTGCGTTATGCACCGCCACATTAGTCCTGCATCGGGTATTATGGTATGGGGCGGTATTGGATATCACTCTTGCACTCCTCTAGTACGCATTGCTGTTATTTTAAACATACAGAGCTATATCTCCGAGGTGTTGGATCCAGTTGTCCTTTCTTACCATCAGGAATTACCCACCACCATATTTCAACACAATAATGCATGACCACACGTGGCACGCATTGTCCAAGGGTTCTTCATCAATCACCAGATTGAGTTGCTTCACTGGCCGGCTTGCTCTACGGATGTTTCGCGGATAGAAAACATGTGATTCATGGTTGTTCAACGATTGACCTAGATTACATCCCCAGCTGCTACAACAGATTAACTTTTGGCAACATTTAAAAGCTGCTTGGTCTGCTGTACCGCAATAACACATCCAAAGTCTCTTTGAATCAATTCCGAAGTATGTGGCAGCGGTGATCTGAAACAATGGCAGCTACTCTGGCTACTGATTCTGGCAGGAACGACACTTCACAGAAGTCTATAAATTTAAATCTTTGATACTTGGTCAACATGGTATCTGCAAAATGAATTTTGTCGTGATATCTCTAGGGCAATTCCATGCAAGTGTGGAAAAGCGTTGGAAAAATAAAACTACAGCAATGCGTCTGTTTTGCATATGTTTTGATTTAAAAATGTTTGAAGTTTATTATTCATACTAATTTTTTGTCAAGAATGTAGTATTTTTAGTTTGGCAGCACTTTGAAGTTGGAAATGGAATATTTAACTTTTGGTAAAGCAAATGATCAATCTTTCAACGTTGGTAAGTTTCAATTTTTTGCTTTAGATAACTGTTTTAAAGGAAGAATATTGATTGTTACACTTTAATTCAATATTGTGAATTGCTTAAACGAATGTTTTCACTTAAATTATGTGATTTATATAAACTTCAAAAATGCACTGTTCTATGTAACGTAAGTTACCAAAAACATATTAAAGTTCATGATGTGCATAAGGAAAGGGCAATGCAATGTTAACAATGCTATATTTTCTATCTTATAAGTGTGTATTAAGCAAATAGTTAAAGTTTTTTTAAAAATATTGTTTATTTAATTTTTTGTGCTACAATCAAAATGTGTAGCGTAAGTTACCGAAATATGCTGGTAATGTAAGTTACCTAAGTAGAACTTAAATACTTGCGTTTATAAAGAAAGTAAATTGTGAAATAAACCTATGTGGTTAGTAGAAGTAATTTATTCAAGAATTCCTTTAAATGTACTGTATTTACTTAATTTAAATTAATCATATTTCTTAAAATATCTCTATTTGTTAAATAAGATTACAATACACCTCTATTATAAATTACATGTTTCTTTTTGGCTTTTAAGATATTAATTATCTCTAAACTATATCACTGCATTCGGAATATTTAAGAGGTAATTTACTAAAAATTATTCAGAAATGGACTTCTATTATGATTTAAAGTTTTGAAATATGTTTTGGAAAAAAAAATATAAAAATATTTATCTCTTACAGGTGAAATATATTTTATTCTGCATTAAAATGCCACTGAACTCTGCAGAAAGATGCGCTGTAAAAGGGGTATGTGAAAAGTCACGTGGATATTACAGATTCGAAAATAAAAGTCACTCTTGATGGTACTAAAATATGTCAGAAAAAGCAAAATTTATCAAAACTATTTTCTGAAGATCCGCACATTAACAATCAACATTTGAGAACTAGAAATGGACAAGCTGTGGGGTTTCGTTTAGTTAAGTATTTCAAGGAACAAGAAGAAAAAACAGAGATAAAAGCCGGTGAATGGTGTGTGTGATGAAGTACGAAAATACATTGTATCCTTGAGTTGTGACAATTATTGAAGAAAACGAGTTTAAAGTAAAAGTAATGGCTGCTGTTGGAACCTATTATATATGGCCAGAAACGACAGATGAAATTTATTATGAGAAAACGTGATTCAAAAAATTGAGCCTACCTGAACTTGTTAATAACAGTGACGAGTTTGCATTTAAAAGTTTTATGTTATGTAATATTTTCGATTGTTCATTGAATTTGGTATTAAATTTCTATAAATTCAATTTATAATTGTTAATTTTCAATATTTTGATCTAAACTAAGCTGTAATTTACATTCATTAATTTTTGTAATAAAGATTTGGTTGTAAGTAAATTTTGTAACGTAATTTACTGTAACGTAAGTTACCCAGTCAAAAATTCCCATAATTCCCAATTTTTGAAATAAATTTTTAAATTAATGAAAATCAATTCCTGAGCATTATAAGGAACTGATAAATTATACTTCAAACAAGAAAACAGCTGTAATAGAGCAGAAATTTGGCTTAGAACCAATTTTCATATTATATCATTCCCTTTTTGTGTAACTTAAGTTACTGCTTTAATTTTGACTGCTAAATTTTGAAAAATTTTAATGCATCGAATATTTTTGCATTTTAATTTTGCTTTTGACTGTCATTTTCATAGAAAGCTTTTATTCAAGGTTTGTATGACAATATTTGTCTGTACCGAGGTGCTAAATGCCTAAGCGTTGGTCAAAATGTAACGAAAGTTACCGTGGAATTGCCCTCTAGTATTTCTTGGTATTGCAATTTGGGTGGTCAGCAGTATATTTTCAAGTGTTCAGTGAAGTTATTTTTTAAATTGAGTTTTATGCCATTATGCCCCACTACATTTTAAAATATTCAATTGCATATGCGAGTACAGTTAAAAGAAGTACAAATACATATTTCCCTTTACTTACCCCTATAGTTATTGTAATGAAATATTTCTCTTTATTAAACTCAAATGTAAAAACAAAATGGAAGTCGATAATGAGAGTTTGCATCTTGATCTTACTGTGTAGGAGTTAAAATAAATCACTAAGGCACAAGCAATTTACTTGATACTTGAGAAGAATAACAAGACATTATGTTCATCGAGAAATTGTAATATTTTAGTCCAGAATACGTGCCATATCTAGTTATTTAACTTCAAATTAACTGTATACTAAGGTGGAGCAAAAAATGAATTTTTGATTTTCGTAAACGGGTTCCTTTCATTTACTGTGAATGAGGCTAAGTAACAATTCTGTAAAATATTTCACTTACGTCATGTTTAGTCTGCGCATTTAACCTAACGTTTTGAAATTTTTGATTTTTTTTTTTTTAGATTTTTCAATTAAAAAAAAATATTGCAAATGATAAAACAAGTGACGGGTGGTTATTAAATGGAAGAAAAAGGTTTAAAATACACAAGGAATTTTGATGTTTCTTTGAACTACTCAACTCTTTGCTTGCTCATTAAAATTATCCAGGATTCCCCACGAGGAAGATGCCGCACTTTGAGTGCCAATCGCGCTCCCCTTGCTTCTAACCAGTGAGAGCACACATTTACGTTTCTTAGACAAGTTAGTAACAATAAATTTTTTATTTGCGTAGGAAATTATTTGCATTGGTTTTAATGGATGCACTAAAAAGACAGGAAAATACAAAGGTGTAGTACGGAAACTGGAAGAAAAACTTGGAAGACCTCTGTAATGGAATATTTTCCAATTACATTTGAATGAACTTAATTTGCGGCATTTTTGCTAAAGCAAGAAGGACCTACCAGTGGACCAAAGTGATTTTTTGGGCCTGTTGGAAGGAGCTAAACAACATGTTATACTTTCAAATCAGTTCAATATGAACCTAAGGAATTTGTAATTGATGAGATCGGCGGTGACAATAAAAATGATTTAAGTACTGAGCAACAGTAACTTCATGAGATGAGCAATGTACTTTTGACTGGGAAACTATATAAAAAAAATATGAAACAGAAGTCCAAGAAAGCTTTCCCCAGCCAGATGGTTGACACTATAGCAACCATAATCTTTAGACTGTAATTCTTAAAAGAGTTCGTAACTTTCTGCTCTTTTGGGCTAAAGTGCAGACGTTACTATGAATTTGTGTGAGATTACAAAGAGTTATACTTATTTCTCTGAGAAAAATCAGAAAATTGTCTTCACATCCATTGTATTCACATCCAATCAAAACAATGTATACTTTGCACCGCTGAAGTATGCTGTTATCGATGTTATTTCATAAGAGAGAGCATATTAAAAAAACGTGTTTTAACACGCGAGATCTCGCGCGAGGTCGAACGCGACCCCAGCCATTTTTGTTTCCATTTCTTGGAATTTCATGGACAGATAAGGAAACCATCTTTTGGGTAGCTGCCATTGTATCCTTGATTGATAGGAAGGTGTGGTTGGAATTTTCTTATATCCTTTTAATTCTTGTGAACTAGGGGGTTCTTGCGATTGGACTCTTTTACGACCGCAAGCGAGTACTGACGTCAGTAAAGTTCTCGGAACGGAACAGGTGTTTGGAGTCGGTTCCATTCCAAGAATTTGAAACATTTTGTGAAAAGGAAGTAATTGTCAGCAATCCTTCTTCTAGCCATGATTTTCAGTTTACAAGCCTGTCGTTCACAATGATTATGTAGTTCTGTCCAAACAAAATTAATATTTTTCAATTGCTTTTGCACTACTTATAACAAAGAAAAGATGCCGACTCCATAATGAGCAAGGATGAAGCATTTTAGCTAATTACTAGACGATGGAGAAAGTGATGAATATGTGTCATTTCAGACGCTGAAGGTTTGGCAATGAATAACAATTTAGTGATTATGACAGGGAAAGCAAATTTTCTTTTAGCAAAAATTCTGATAATCCTGATACAGATGACATCTTTATTGGAAGAGATAAAGAAACTATTTAGCAAAGAAATAAATTTAGAGCTAATGCTTGTACTCCAGTTCGAAATATAAGTATTTTTCTTCCTGCACCAAAGGGAAACGCAAAAAAATGTTACTGATGTGTTTGGGAACTGGAACATTTTCGTAATAGTTCATAAAACACTTTCTTTATGCCTTTTAAATCAAAAACTAATCATTGTAGAAGTCTCTGTTAGTGAAAAAACATAAATGAATAAAATAAAATAATGAAGTCATGAAAAAAAAAAAAGGAAAATAAATGAAGAAAAACACATTGGTGTCATTTTCGACCCCGCGCGAGCACTCGTGTGACAAAACATGGCGCGAGCACTCGTGTGACAAAACATGGCGCAAATCGCATTATCAACGCTCAATCTAGAAAACAAACAAGCAAACAAGTGAGAGCGCTTCAGATCCCAAAAATAGATACAAATCTATTTTCATACATCACATACATAAACCAAAAATCAGAATACATCGATATGATTTCTTGTAATGATGTAGAAATTACAAAGCCACCTTTTACTTGTAATTTAACAACACAATATTTACAAAGATTACTCGAAGCTGAGAATTTCAATATTATTTCTGGATGCTCTCTTTTTAAACTTCCATTCAAGACTCAATCAGTTGAAAGAGCTGTCAAATAAGTCACAAGATCTTCAAAATTCGTATGTAATCACTGGAAAAGAAAAAAAAAGTAAAAATGAGGATATCTGATAGAAATAGTTGATTAATTTACGACACAAAGGAACAATTTAACTGCTAAAGATGTATCTAAGAAATGTAAATACGTGCTCGCATTGGTTGGAAGGAATTGCTGACGTGTAGGTTGCACAGTTTAAAGTAATTACAAAATAAATAAAAAAAGTTTGAAGACACTTCAAGTTAATATTGAGACGAAATACTGGGTTAAAAAATGTTGAAAATATCAGAAATTTTGGGAAATCTGATGAAATTTGAGCGTAATGCACGAACTGAAATCATAATCTAAAGTGGTTTAAAAATATTTCTTTTATATTTCAAACCTTTTTCTTCATTTAATAATAACCACCAGTCACTAATTTTATTATTTGCAATATCTTTAAAAACAATTTGAAAAATCTAAAATAATCAAATATTAAAAACCTTAGGCTAAATGCGGAGACTAACGATAACTTCGCAAAAGTGAAATATTTTACAGAATTGTTACTCAATTCTGTAAAATATTTCACTTCCTCACGTTCCTCATTCACAGTAAATAAAAGATACCCGTTTACGAAAATCAAAAAATTCATTTTTTTTGCTCCATCCTACTGCATAGTAATGTTTTTGACAACAGCAACACACTGTTAAAAATACTGTTACAAATTCGCTGGCAAATAGATAATGCATAATTAATTTTAATGCTACTTTTTTAATTATCTGAACAATCTGTGACTTAATATACTAGCTCATCGCTCTATTTTGATTTTTATTTTTATTTTACGTTTGATCAAAAACACTTACTCTTTAGAAATAAATATCAACCTATTATCGTACATTAAGCTATTTCCAATAAAGTATCAATGTTTTTCAGGAGGATACGTACTAGAGTAATTCAGACTTACACTCTCCAAGGCCCAGTTATTAGTTTTCATAATTATACCCACATAGTGCACTGGTTTTCCTTTTTGCAGATGTAGTGGCTTGCAAATAAGTGTCTGGAATAACGTACAGCAATTTTCTACTAATTTCTGCAAATGCTTACAACCATAAAGAAAAGCCAAAGAGAAGTGTGACATTTTCAGCGTGTGATGTAAGTACTTTTAGAAACTATGTAATAAACAATGACAGTTCCATTCTTTGGTTGATTTTTCTAATTAAACATTAACAGAATACCATAAGAAATATTTGTAACTTAGATTGCTGTCACGTGACCTCTCTGTTTGAGCACTAGGGTGTGGGGGCATTTACAAACTTTGGCAAATAGGTTGTATGATCTTTTGTCACCTGATTAACGAGTTATTTGCTCCTCTAATCATATCGATCGACATGGATATCTTTCCTACATTAGATATAAATGTACAAGACTTGTCCGTATAGTTGCAACAAAAGTTTTAAATGTACAATCAGAGATGCAGTTCTGAAAGCAAAATAGTGCTAAAAACAGTAAGTACAATGCTCGAAATTGAAAATGCAACACCAAGAAGGAGTGGTCAGAAATTCATGCAAATTTTACCGTAGACGCACGTCACTGAGTTATGCAAATGATATGAAATGCGCAGCTCTCCGACGCACGTGAAGTAAGATATAAGAGAATGAAGTTGAAAAGTGGGCTATGTTCATGTTGGTTTTTCTGCCAGACTAATTATCGGAGAAATTTGGTTTTTGTCTCGAAGGATACGTGTGATAGGAGGAAATGCCACGCCGTCCTCAACGAAGACACTTCCAGCATATAGACGACTTTACAAGGGGTATGGTGATTGGACTGAGAAGGGGAGGTTGGTCCATACGTCAAATTGCAGCTGATACCCACATGGATGCAAGCACTGTGCATCGGCTGTGTCGGAGATGGTTGGAAAGAGGAAATGTAGCCACATTGAGGGGTGCAGGTGCAGCCAGAGTGACGTCAGACCGCTTGGATCGACGGATTCACCGACAAGCTGTGGCGGACCCGCAAGTCACTTGTACGTCGATTCTGCAGCTCGTGCTAGGTACCCTGGATGTTCCTGTGTCGACCAGAACCATTTCCCGTTGACTGGTTGCACGTGGCATGCAATCACGGCGCCCGCTAAGAAGACTGCCAGTGACCTCACAGCACAGACTCCAACGTTTGTAATGGTGCCGGACCAGAGCGACGTGGATGGCAGAATGGCAAACCGTAGTGTTCTCAGGTGAATCCCGCTTCTGTTTGTCCAGCGATAGTCATCGCATACGTGTGTGGCGTCGACGTGGAGAAAGATCGAATCGCAGTAACTGTGGAACGCCCCACAGCGCGACAACGTGGCATAATGGTTTGGGGCGCTATTGCATACAATTCCGTATCACCTCTAGTTCGTATTCGGGGCACTATGACGGCCCAACGATATGTAGATAATGTACTGCGGCCGGTGGCAATCCCCTACCTTCAGGGTCTGCCAAATGCAATTTTTCAACAGGATAGCGCCCGGCCTCACAGTGCTCGAATCAGCCAACATGCTCTACGAGGTGTACAGATGCTTTCCTGGCCACCATACTCTCCTGACTTGTCACCAATCGAACATGTGTGGGACGTGATTGGACGCCGTTTGCAGAACCTGTCACTGCCTACTTCAGAGGACGAACTGTGGCAAATGGTTGAAAGGGAATGGAGTGCCATCCCTCAGGACACCATCCGCAGGCTTATTAACTCCATGCCTAGACGTGTTTCTTCGTGCATCGCTGTCCGCGGTGGTCCTACTTCTTACTGAGCCGACGCCGTCCTCGCTCTAAATTTTGCTTATTTATTTTGAAATGAATATCACTTATTGTTCCATGCTGTCTCTGTCTTCTTACCAAATTTCATCAATTTCTGACCACTCCTTCTCGGTGTTGCATTTTCAATGTCGAGCAGTGTATACAATAATGCATTTAAAATTTCAGTTTCTTAATTTAAAATCAATTTAAATCTTTATTATGTTACTTATATAATTATTCGTACGGATTTAGCTAACTTATTTCCACTTTTTTCAATAATAATAAGATTTAAGTGTCATTTCAAGTGGAGTTGGATGGTGGATCATGGTGGAGTTGGGCGTATTGTCTGACCAACTTACTTTTTGTGTAAATCGCTTAAAAGTAAGTTTTTCGCTTTTAAATAATAAAAGTAGCAATAAATGTTTTTGCATATTTACGTCTTTAATAAGTAGCAAAAAAATATATATCAAAATATTTTTTTCCAAAATGAATGCAGTGGATATGTAAAGAAAACACCAACGTTAATTAAGCACAAATGCGCAGGGATGCTACAGACACGTGTTTCGGTGTTGCAAGGAAGGCCTTTTCAAATGCAAAAAAAATTTTAGCTTATGGATGCTCAGATATCCGACAAAAGCTTTTGTCGGATGTCTGTGCATCCATAAGCTCATTGAAAAAGGCGTTCCTTGTAACGCCGAAACACGTATCTGCAGCATCTCTGCGTATTTGTGCTTAATTAACGTTGGTTTTTTTCTTTACAAATTTCTGCACAAATGTAATAAGTCTCTACATTGGATATATTTTCCTTAAATATTTGCATAACTGCTGTTTTGTATCTATATTCCTCACTATATGTAATGTAAGCTTATCAGAAAGAATAAACTTCCCAAAGCAATTAAATTTATTAAACCAATCAACTTTAAAGATGATTTATTTTTTTATTACTGCAATAAATTATTTACAAACTTTTCCGAAATGTTGACTTTATTTTCTTTAAATTCATTGGTTGAACATGTGACTTTATTTTCGAATAGGCTTTCTCCCCTGAAAAACAAGTAGAGCTTCGACATCACGGCTTCTAAAAAAAGCTTACAGCACTTAAAGTCCATTTGCTTCTTTTCCTTAGCCTGCAAGTTTTGCCGGAAGAATTTTAGAAGTGATTTTCAAGTATGTTCTTCACCACGCCTAAAGTATTTCCGATTTAAGTGTAGTGAGCAGCGAGAGATAAATCTAAAAATATCCCAGAACGCTTGAATTTGAGGGGAATATGTTGAAGCAGTGGAATGTGCGATACTATTGCCATATTTACTTTTTCAGAAACAAATTTACACTCAATCGCAAGCAGTAAATTCAATAACAATAAAAATGAATAAATAAATTATAAAATCAGTATTCCACTCCCTTTTCTTTTATTTTTTGATGTCTATTTGGAAAATTGAAAAGCTTCTCTCCATATTTCAAATGATAATCGTTAAACATTTTTAGAATTAGAAGTGGAATACTGATGCAAAAAACTAAGTAAATCTAAAGTTATAGTATGCAAAATTTCAAAACAGACTACTACCTTATTTTCAAAATATATCCAACTTTCAACTTAAACACACACAGTCAGTTCTCTTGGCCAAATGAAAATTAGGATAGCTTTTGTTTATTGATATTCTAATTGTTTGGTGTCAAAAAATGCTTTGATATGTTTTCTTGCGGACATATCTTAGGAAATATTTTAGAGATTTTATAATCACGAAATGTTTTCGTTATCTATATTTGTGTTGTTCAAGTGTTTATTTTTACAAAATATATAACATTAAAGTTAATAGTATTAATTGAAGGAAAAAATAAAGTTCCAAACCTGATGATTACTGCGAATGTATTGCTCGTAGAGGTATCGATTTAATAGTATCATTCAATAATTATCCTTCGTAACTCAGCATAGTTATTTCCATTTTTATTGTGGTAGAAGTACTGTATATAAAAAAACAGTTACAAATGAGAAGGAAGGAAAATGAAATAAAAGACAAATAGAATGAAATAAAAACAGCATTAAATAATCAAAATAGCAACATAAATCAATCAAACAATCAAAGCATGCAATACACCGCCAACTCGGCTATTTCGATCCATGGACTGCAGTTTCGTGCTTATTATGCACTCATCAGCATGAAATACGAAACAGGCCGAGTTGGAGGCAAAAATCCTCTTATAAAGCAAAGAGAGCCGAAAAAAAAAAAAAACATAGTTGCTAATGTGAAATTAGAACACCAGCGAGCGACCGCACTTGGTACGGTACAACTCTTAAATTTTTTAAGGCAGAGCTTGGGTTTAAAGCAGTGAGTAATAGGGTGGGTCGAAAAAACCTTTTTTTTTCCTGATCAATTTCTAATAGCGCAGAAAACTTGCCCATGGGCATCCTAATAACGGGAAAAATAATAAAAAAAATAATTAATTACTTTTGTAATCGCGCAAGAGCTCTAAAGTTTAGAAAAAAAGAAAATTCTGTAATTTTTAACGATTAATATTTTTTTCAATTTTTTTTTTTAATTTCTAATAGTGCAGAAAACTTGCGCATGGGCATTGTAATAACGGGAAAAAGAATGAAAATAATATTTAATTACTTGTGTAATCGCGCAAGAGCTCTAAAGTTTAGAAAAAAAGAGAAAAATCTGTAATTTTTAGAGATGATTTCTTTTGCAAAAAATATTTTTTTCTTATTTCTAACAGTGCGGAAAGCTTGTGCATAGGCTTCCTAACAACAGCAAAAATTATTTAAAAAATAATTAATTATTTTTGTAACCACGCAAAAAGTCTAAAATTTCGAAAAAAAAGGAGAAAAATCTGTAATTTTTAAAAATACATAATCATTTAAAAAAAATTTTTTTTTAACATTTAATAGCATAAAAACTACTCTAGTATTTTTAGAAATTAGTTAAAAAAACTTGGGGTACATTGCCGTTCGTTTGAATTTGCGCAAAAACTCTAAAAACACTTTTTTTTTGGGGGGGGGGATCACATATCGCAGCTTATTGCACATTTCAGCACATTTTTTACAGATTCTAAAATAATACTAAATCAAGTCCCACCCACACCCTACCCAATCAACCAACCAATTTCGGTGTGCGTTCTTACACCCTTTGAATTCTGACTTCGAATCAAAATTTTGCATTAAAGATCGTGATTTTAAGGTTGTCTTAATAAAACCCTCTCTGTTTTCATGCCCGCAAACTTTAGCAGCAGCCTCTGTAACTAGTTTTATACAACTCTCCACTGATTGAGTGTGGCAGGGACATTTCAAGTAATCAAATTCTGGGAGGATTTTTTCTTTCAATAGTGTTGAAATATTTTCTATAGACATATTTGACAGAAAGGGTGGAGGTGTCAGCTTACAATTTGTCCAATCAATTAGTCAAGATAGTCAGTGGCTTCAAAGTTATTTGAAGAAAGCTTGAAAGCTCTAATGTGGCCCCCTCATTTCTGGCTTTCAGTATCTTCCTGTATAGCCTAACCCTCTAACGTGCTTTCTGTCATCCATTATCATCGCCAGCAGGAGATTCTCTGGATGATAGAAGAAAGAGTTTCTCTAAATGACTGGATCGATTTTTTTTTCTTATGTTGTCCGGAAAATGTCTGGTTGTTTGAATGATCTTCAATACGTGCTTCGGACCATCTTTCACAGTGTTGTGCACTTTAATATTGAACCAAACAGGAACGTAGGTCTTTACAATGTAATTTGCAAATGTCTTCATTTCGCTTGTCGGACTTATTTGGGAAACATAGTCTTAACACCCTGTTTGCACAAGTTAACCATCTGGAATGGCTGAGGGGGCCAGGATTTTTAGCTACTAATTCTGGATCACAACTTCCTGTGCTGACTGCTTGAACAATGTCTAAAAAATATTTCTAATCTTTACTGAGGTCAGTTTTATTTATTGTGACGGTAACTTCAGATTGAATAGGCACAAAATCAATAACAGGATTTTTTTTCACAGTAAGTCAGTTGCTTGCCAATTGGACCACTGAATGATGCTGGCCCAGTTGATGTCCCATCTAAGTGCTCAAACAAATGTTTATAAGGAAGCTCATTAAAGTGTAGCAAACAAATAAACCACTGCAGTGGTCGCTTACACTGAACTTCAATGTTTCGTACAACACTATTTTTTTCAACCAGTGTTTGTAGCTATCCCATCACATCCGATAACTTCTACTGCACTCATGTTATGTGTCGAAAATGCTTGTGGCAATATTATTGCCGGTTCCTGTGTTAGGTGTAACATGACCATAAAAAATAAGACATAAAAATAAGTATTTTTAGGGTTTTTGAGCAAATTCAAACGAACGGCAATGTACCCCCTTTTTTAACCAATTTCTATAACTACAAGAGTAGTTTTTATACTATTAAATATTTAAAAAAATATTTTAAAAAATAATTATATATTTTAAAAATTACAAATTTTTCTTTTTTTTTCGAAATTTTGGACCTTTTGTGTGGTTTCAAAAATAGTTAATTATTTTTGAATTATTTTTGCTATTATTAGGAAGCCCATGCACAAGTTTTTCGCATTATTAGAAGTAAAACAAAAATATTTTTTGAAAAAACATTCATCTCTAAAAATTACAGATTTTTCTCTTTTTTTCTAAATTTTAGAGCTCTTGCGCTTATACAAAACTAATTAAATATTATTTTCATTATTTTTCCCGTTATTATAATGCCCATTCGCAAGTTTTCCGCACTATTAGAAATTAAAAAAATATTTTTTGAAAAAAATATTAATCGTTAAAAATTACAGAATTTTCTCTTTTTCTAAACTTTAGAGCTCTTGCGCGATTACAAAAGTAATTAATTATTTTTTTATTATTATTTTTCCCGTTATTAGGATGCCCATGGGCAAATTTTCTGTGCTATTAGAAATTGATCAGTAAAAAAAAGCTTTTTTCGACCCACCCTAGTGAGTAAGGGCTAAGGCAGGAATATGCAACACACTGCCAACTCGGCTAGCTCGATCCATGGACTGCAGATTCTTACTTATTATGCACTCATCAGCATGAAACACGAAACTTGCCGAGTTCGCAGAAAATATTAATTTAATCCTTTTTTATTTTATTTTATACTTTCATTTAGTTATATATTTTCATGTTTTTCTTCTCTCTTTGTAAATAAAAAGTAAAAGTACACGCGATGGTTTCGAAGTTTTCGTACTATATATTTATTTTTTTAGAATTTGAACATAACATATGCACTTAATGTATAATTCGCTCACAAGATATCCTTTTCTATATTTTAGTACACGAATGAGCGTTCTTTTTAGTATTATATATTTTTTTATCCTTTATCATTTGTTTACTTCTTGAAGTATCCTAAAACTTCAATTAAAGAAAATCGATTGTTCTCTACTGCCATCTATCGGGAAGAAAAATGCTGAAACACATTTTTTTTGGAAAGAAATTATTTTATCCACTTTAATGCTAAAAAGTTGAGCGTAATTCAGTTTTTCCCAAAGCATTTAAAAGAAAAAAAAATCTGCTTAAACTAATTGTGATTATTAAAAAAAAGAAATAGATAAATAGAAAACACAGAAAGAAAGGAAGAAAGGAAAGATAAACCTAAAACTTCGACTGGCAGTAGAAAATGAGTATGATTTTTTTTTAAAGGCATTTTACCAATAGCTGCCCATTAGGGTGATGCTTAAAAATGAAAGTTAAAAAATTCAGCGGTTCACCCTCCCATTTTGATCTCTCATATAAAAAATGGAGTTAACTAAAATTTTGCTGGATTTCATTAAGTTTTAGAGGTCGCTACCAGGCTTTAAATTTCATAAAAAATGTTAAAATTCAATAATTTTTATTAGTAATTTTTAATATTATAAAAAAATCTTATCTCACGTTGCACTTTATTTTTATGCCAAATGGACTCCAATCTAACCACACAGCCTCTCCCTTCCATTCTAGACCCCCCCCCCCCTCCCTCGAACTTCAGGAGCCTGTCACTGCTTGTCAGTTTAGTGGCTGTCTATGATCAGTGCAGGTGGGAGCAGTTAGTTTAACTTTGAAAACAGTGTATTTCGCTTTTATTATAAAGGGTGATTTATTTTCTTTGTTTTAAGCTTCGAAAGTAAGAGTTTTTATGTCTGGGAATTACAAACAGTAAACTATATAATGAATAAATTTGAATGGACTGGAATAGTATATTACTTGTTTTGGCTGTTTTTAACAGACATCAGATAAATGTATTTAGAACTAGGACTCTCAATTTTTGGTTTTTATAATATTATAACTGTTATTTATGACAAATTGTGCCTGCAGTTTCTACAGGAAAACAGACGGAAATATGGCTAGTAGGTCAAATTTCTCAAACATTAAATCAAACCAAACTACCTTCTAAACATGAAATTCTTTCTGTATTTTTTTATTACACAGAACAGGAAAAGCAAACATATTCCACGAAGCTGCTCATTCGAATTCCAAAGATGTATTGGAAATTTAAAATAAAAATAGAATTCCCCAACACAACAGAAAATTCATGTTGTGGATAAGATTGAAAAGCTTTTTAAAGAGTGGTAGAATCTAAAGAAAAATAAAGAAAAGTGTGTCATTTAAAAAGCCTGCAGGTCTTCACCGAGCACGTTGGATGGCAAAGTCCATCTACTCTCTGAAAATATTCGAACTGTTTTCGAAACTATTATAATGTTTCGAAAATAATTCAGATTAACAAAACAAGAGGAAAAGGTTTGCGAGAAATCTGTATTTTTAGCCTTAATCTACATTAAGTATTGGTTCCAAGCTGCATCCGCTTGTTCAGCCCCAAGAAACGACTTAGAACTCCTCAAAGATTTAAATACGCATGAGGATGTAAACCCTGTCATAGCTAGAAAAGCAATAAATAAAGTATGTGGCCATTTATGGCCCCATACCTAATTGCCTTATCATTTTTTGACGAAAAAGTAAAAATGCAACTAAAAGAAAATGGTCTAAGCTCTAAAGAAAGAAGGAGCTTATTTTTGGCCGAAAATAAATAATGTAGACATTGAAAACATTTGTAATAAAAATCTAGAAGATTTTGTCACTAGTAATACCAAACGATTCTTTTCTATTACCGGATAAAGCTCCGATTTCCTCAAAAAAAAAAAAAAAGTTGAAAACAGGATCAAAGGGAAGGAATATATTCAAAGTAAGGATATACTAGTAACAAAATTTAAGGTATTCAATAATATAGCAGAGAGAGGGGTGTCCTTAATCCAAGAGTACAACAAAATGTTGACTCTAGATGAAGACCAGAAGCAGTATACTTTGCTTCTTGTGAAATCCTTCAGACAAAAGTTCACGAACTACAAAAAAGCAACTTTGCTGTCTGCATAATGAGTTTTTTACGTGTTAATTGTGATATCAAAATATTTTTGTGGACTCTTAAAAGCTAATATAAGCTTATATTAATTCTGTAATAAGATTTTTAAAAATTGTGACAATTAAAGAAATTTTGTAAAAAACTGTGTTTTTTATCTAATTTTCCTCTTGTTTGTTCACATCCCTAAAGTAAATTGTAACACATATATGATATAAAATTAGCTTTGGGTAACATATATGGACCTCATTTATCTTTTTATTATGTAAAAAATATAATTTTATAATAAATACAAAATTTTTTAAATAATCACTTTTTGGGAAAATGTTAGCTTTTTTAAATTTTTAGTAGCGACCTTTAAATTTTTCTCAAAAAATTAATTTAAGTTTCTCTTATTAGGTAGAACAAAATGGGAGGGTGACCCAAGAGAAAAGGAACAAAAAATATTTTTCGGTCTTTTAAGCATCACCCTACTGCCCATTTAGCACACTTCATTTGAATTTTTACAGTTGTTCTGAACTAAAAGGCATTCTTTTCCTTGTTATAATCTACATAGGAGGGCTATGAATCTTTATAAAATAAAACACTTTTAGGAAATTAAAATAAGAAAGTAGAAATGAACAGATAATTTAAAGGTCATGGCAACACGATAAAACGTTTGTAATTTGAATAGCAAAGAGATTTTCGAATTCTAAGATCAAACGCTTATAAATGTTTCTCTGATACAGATAAAATCATGAACTCTCGACCTAGAGTCGCAATAATTCTGCTCTATCCGATGATGTAAATAAGAAAACCATTGAACAATAAAATTAATTCTGCGTAGACAGTTTTATTAACGAAAGCAGTGCCTGAAATCAAGTGAAACCTTGAAAATAATAATTTGTTTTAATCGCAATAAACTCGAGCGCAAAATTTGAAATTGGAACACATTTCATCGAACGTAGAAAGAAATGCTGTTTCCAACGACGTAAGAGTAATTTTTAGCCATAATATTTAGCAATTTGAGTGAAATTTTAATTGAATTGGAATAAAAAAATATCCTTATCGATACCATACAGTAGGGGAAGACCGCCTATATTGGACCACTGCTTAAATTGGACCTCGGGCCTAAAATCTAGTACAGAGATCTATGATACACTTTAACGGTAGAAATATAAAGTTTGAGGAATAAAATCAATGTGTATGAAGTTTCACCAGTCTGTGAACTGCGTAGCGTGAGTTACGGCATGATTTATGTTGAAAACATGTAAAATCTTATTTTGCGGACTTGTACTTAGTAAGATAGTACTAAAACTTGTAAATTGAGATAAACTGCTGTTATAGCATTATAATCTGTGTTTAATAAGGCTTACATCTATATATTTACATGCGCGATTGTGATATTTTTTGACAGAGAAATAAGCTGAAGAATAAAAAATGACATGTTTTCCTTTATTGGACCGAAAAAATTTTCCTATATTGGACCAGTGGTCCAATTTAAGAATATGATTTTAAGCAAGACTTTTTGTTAAGTGTAACATAAAGTAAGTGACTCATCTGATTTAATAGCGTAGTTTAGATTATTTTAAGCATACTTTAACACCTATTCACGATATTCATTTTTTTATCAAGCACATTTTCGAGTAGCAGCTAACTTTTAAAATGTATGTTTTTTTTTCTCTTTTTCCATTAAGCTGCAGTTTCAGGTTGTTAAACATAGCTATTAGTTTAAGTAAAATTTATGCTGGTCTACCGAGAAAAAAAAATATGAAATTCTTCGATTTGTTCGAAAACATTTTAAAAAGAAACAATTTATATGCCACTAAAATGTTCAATGTAGATGAAGCCGGTCTTTTCACTAACTAAAAGCCTCAAAATATATTGACGTATAAAGGTATACACCAGTTTGGAGCAGTAATGCATGGTGAACGTTTTAGAAACACACTGGCTACTTACTGCATGAGTGCAGCCGAATTGCTAGCCCCCCCCCCCCCATGTTTATTTTCAAAAGATTACGTTCCATGTATAAGCTTATCGTAAAAGCACCCCCTGGCAAGCAATGTGCTTTTTCAAAAAAAGGTTGGATCACAAACGATAATTCACACAATTGATACAACATTTCATTAAAACCGTTAAGCCAAGCAATATAAAAAAATGTTCTTCTATTAATAGATAAACACAGCATTTACATAAAGAGCATAGATGCAATAAACTTGGCTAACGAGAATGATATAATAATGCTTTCTCTTTAAGAACACCATGCATCCTCTACAGACCTTATATGTGGCCTTTTTTCTGTCTCTGTCTACATATTTTAATCGAGCATGTGATACATAGATGAGAGAACATCCAATGAGACCTATTTCCCAATATCGAACAGGACTCTTATGAACAAACCGCAGTCAAGATGTAAGTAGATTCTTACGAACTGGAGTTTGGCCTGTTAATTGACATATGTTTAATGATATTGACTTGGCTGCATCAGAGTTAGCAGTAAGTTGTCTAGATAAAACTACTCAAAGTGAACAGGCTACATATTCGGTGTAAGTTGTACTATTGTACATTATGTACAATAATTAGCTACGACTTAAATTAGTACAAGTTCTGCAGAATCAGCGGATAGTTCTCATCAAAGCATGATTGTCAACTCCAACTATGGTTTTGTAAAGCCCCGGCTCACATATCACCTTACCTAAAAAATAGAAAGAACAAAAAGGAAGGCTATCTCAGTAATCATTCTAACGCCGTATGAAAGAAGCGTAGAACAGAAAAAGTCACAAGAAGAAGCAAGAAACAGCACAAAACAGTTATTGCAATATTTGCCATAGAAATAAAGTGCAACACATGATCAAGTGCATGAAATGCCATCGGTGAGTTTATCAACACTGCCTAAGTGAGACCGAAGCAAAAGAAATTCTATTGCAAATCCTGGAAAAAAGATGTATAGTTCAAATATAAATTATTCTGTGATTTCCTGGCACGGTCCAATTTAGGAAGCGCATAGTTCAATATAGGCGTATATATTCCTAAATTGGACTTTTGCAACTGTTTGTAAGATAATTTTTTTAAAAATAATTTCCATATTTTTAGAAAATATAAGCTCCTAGGGCGGTTCCTGATTAAATTTAGCTCACGATGCCCTATTTTGTATTTTTGTTTTGCTTCACATTGAGCGACGCAGGCCTCCTGTTCTTAGGGGGTCCAATATAGGCGGTCTTCCCCTAGACCTCCAACGCGGTTATTCCATCCAGAGACTGCAGTTTCGTTCTTATTGTTCACTCACCAATCTGGAAAAGGAAGTAACCGAGCTGGAGGCAGCCATTTTCTTACTGAAGCTATGAGTGTCAAAAAATATGGTAGGTAATATAGAATTAGCATGCCAGCGAGAGGATGCAGCAACGTAATATGAGGCACACATTGGGTATTTCGCAATAAATCACCACCTCTAAGAAAGAGCTAAGTCAGAATTACGCGTAATATAGCGCCAACTCAGTTAGTTATTCCATCCAGAAACTCCAGTTTCGTCCTTATTGTGGCTTTTTTTCAATTATTTCAAGATATGTTTTCTTTTTCTTTTCTTCAAAGCTCTAATAACTAACTGAGGAAAAGATAAAACTTCAGAGTAATGTGATTAAGTAAATAGTTTTTTTACATCTAATTATTTCATTAAAATATATTTATGAAAGTGACACCCAAAGTCATGGAACTTTTGTTTTTTTTCTTAGTAACCTTTTCGTCTAAATGTGCCTCATTTTACAGCATTTTTTGAAATAAAAAAATACTGACGTCATGCATTACTACGACTTTTTATTTCCCCTTATGAATTTACGTTTAACGTTCACTTCGTGCCTTCTTTTCTCTATCTTCTCTATATGTGTGTTTGCGTTTGTGTGTGAAAACAGATTGTAGCCAGATAATTCCACATAAACTGTCAGATAATTACACGTTATATTTACGTACACGTACATAGTTTTCCAGAAAAAACGAACCTGTGAGAATGAAACAGCTTCAGATATAGAAGGTAGAAGGGATAAAGCAAAGATATTCCGTGGTGAAAACTTGCAAAAATCGGAACAGATCTTATTTGAATGTCTATCAGTTTATCGAACATTATTCGATAGTATTGCCTGCCTCTTCTCATCCCCTGAGGCATCCTCCTGCATTAGGATTCTGTTTGCACAGTCAATCCTTCCTCCTCCGGAGAGTATGGAAAGGGTGAATGATAGCATTATCCAGCATCCAATGCTATTATTCGCAGTTAATTGAGTTGGGGCTTGTCCGCGACTACAAAAGCTTTTGTAGCCGAGAAACATTATTATCACTCGCCCGAATAATGTTCTTATATGGGCATCCCAATTCTGACTGTTCTCCCTCGGGCGGATGTTTTGCGTGATTTTAATGCTCAAGCAGAAGATGTATTCTTTCTACGGCAAAAGACTTGTCGGATTAAGTTTAATTTAGCGTGATTCCATCAATTTACTGGTGCCACTGGGTCTAACATTATTCGTTTAGATAACTCAAAAACAGTTTTTTATCAAGAAGAATTTTCATTGTAAGTATTTGTTATTGCTTCAGAGAGAAAAAGTATAGTTTCATTGCTTATTTTTTAATTTGATCAAAACTATTTTCATTAACCCATTAATGCCTATCGTCCCTTTTTAGGGACGGTCCAAAAAAAGAATTTGAATTTCCCCAAAATGAGTATTTCAACCAAATAATAATGTTCAATTTGTTCCTTAGTATTGTTTCAATTCGTTATTAACAGATTGCAGAGCATAACTTTTGTAAAGTGTGTTCTGTAGCAGTTTTAATACGATCTTTATCAAAAAATATATCGTTCACAATCTCAAGAAAAAAAGATAAGTTTTCAAAGTTATTCCCAGTTCCCAGTTTATGTTAATTGCTGGTTTTATTTCTTCTTATAAAATGTCTTTTTAGATATTATATCGTAGGCAGAAAAAAAAAATTAGTAAAAAAAAGTATGTACGCTCTGGGGTCTATTGTAACTTTTAAGGGACGATTTTTCTTTCCGTAATAAAAAAATTATTTTTTACATAATATTTTTTTTTAATTATTTTTCCTGTCCATTAAACACTGTTTGTAACCAGTATACAAAATATATTTAGAAAACAAAACTGTCAGGCATTAATGGATTAATAGAATATTGGCATTGCATTATTAAAAAAAATCACTTCTCCCTATGCATGATGCAATGTGATTTGTTTTAATTATAAATTTACTGCCAAAATTTTATTAAAAAATGTGTGATTTGATTTTTAGAAAAATCAAGTGTTATTCTGAAATACACTGCTTTTTCTTTATGTACTGTAGTTTCAAAACACATGTTTAAATTGGTTCACTTAAAATAAAAGCAACGTATGATAACGTTTTTGTCCACCCTTTATTGCGCTATTCAATATGGACTACTGTGTTTTAAACTTTTCGGAAGGCAAATAATTTTTGACATGTAAGCAAAAATGCAATTTGTATTTTCAACAACAAGAAGGTCAACCTTTTTGCATAATTTCAGTATAATTGGGAGCTTTAAAGGATCAAAGAGCTTTAAAGAATCAAAAGAAAAATTTAATGTCTGCTACGATTTCAGGGTCAATAAAGACAAATAAATGCTGGATCTTGTACGGCACATTTCGGAGAGGGGGGAGGGGTTGAAAGATCTATACAAACGAACCTAATAATCATCTTAACAATATCATACATCTGGAACAAAAGTTAATTAATGACTGACAATCTCAACATAGTAAAGAATATTCATATAGTTCTTACTATTAGGCGGATACATGCGGGCATCTGTGTTAGGAAAAAAACAGTTTATGATTTGAACATTCAAGGAAAAACTGTTGTCCGTGGCTTTGTACTACATTCTCAAATTTTTATGTGTCATTATTTACGTATGATAGTTGCACATAGTTGGTTTCATTAAAGTCAGTCACTTTCTTCAAAGAGTGATTTTTTTAAATTCATTTAAACATTTTACGAACGAGTATATTTCTACATAATCATGACTCATCTTCAGTGCCCTCTGTTATCTTCTTTATGCTTTTTACTAATGAGCGATTCCATACCAACTCACCGAAAAAAAAAAAAGTTGGTCGCACGACCGACTCGGATTTTTTTTTATTTGGTACACAGATTGATGGTATAGAGGTATGAAAAAGCCCAAAAGGAAAGTTACCTGCTCCACTTATTTCCCGAGATACGGGTCCTCGAAGTTTGTCCGGACCTTCAAAATACCAAAAAATTGATGTTTTTTAATAATTTTTTCTTAAAATTTCTACTCATGCAATATGAAAGTGTTTGATATCGAAGGAAACTAGCTACTCCTGCCATTCAAAAAAAAAACTATGGCAATGTTTATAAAGAAAAATGTTAAGGTACAGCACTCTTAGAAGTTGCCATCACAAAAATTTGATTTTCTCGATTTTGCTAAAATTGAGGAATTTATTCCAAAAAAAGGAAGACATAACCAAAGGTTTACTCACTTTCTGGTAGAGTACAGATATTTACTATAAATGGTTACACAATGCATAACTTGAATTTCTCACTCCTTCTTGGAAATATTTTAGCTTAAAATAAGCCATAAGGCACAAAATGCGTTTTTGGCCATCTTGGCAGCCATTTTTCTCATAAAGGGAGAGCAGTAGAAACTTTAATTTTTTTTAAAAACAAACCACTGATATGTTAGCTATTCACAGGAAAAGAGTTTACTTTTGGTTATTTCTCCCATTAAGAGATATCCTGCTGACAGTATATGCATGTTTTTCGCGACGACCATATGCTTTTGTTCCCCCTCTCATGGACTTAAAATTAATTAAACCAAAAAATAATGATATATTTATTAATAGCTGTATTATCTACCCAATATGTCATGAAATGTAATTTATTAAATTATTGAACAATAAATTAGATAATTGATGAAAACAAGAAATAGTATTTCTCTGATGCCTGAGCATTATGCATTCATAATTATAAAGCACTAAATACTTTCTTGAGAAATTAATTAACATAAAGGAGCTCTAAATATTTATATTATAAGCAATATCCAATCTTGTGATTGGGATACTCCTGTTTTTAATTGAAGAATTTCTTAAATATCACATGAATATCAGGAAAATAAATCAGGTCATTTTGTTTGATGTAGGATATTTTATGACAAATTTCATTTGATGGGCTACTAACTGAGCATGGTGATAAAGAGCTATTATTTTCAGCATCAAATTCCATTTTACCTTATTAACAGTTAAATATTTACAAAATAATTAAATAAATAATTTAATGTAAAGCCATGCTTGAAGAATTAAAATAAGTGCAACCTAATTTATTCCCATACTGATCGTTACAAAATTGACATGCGTTGAGCACTGATAAGAACTGACAAGAAAAAGTTTACTCACTAAAATATTAGTTCACAGATACTATTAAGCATACATTATATTTTCTACAAAATAATACTGCAACAAAGAACAAGGGTATCCTCCTGTTTATAGCCATCAATCAGGAACATCCAATCACAAGATTGGGTATTGCCTATGAGATAAATATTCGAAGCTCCTTTATTTTAATTGATTTTTCAAGAAATTCTTTAGTACCTACCCCTTTATACCCTTGTTCTTTGTTGCAGTATTATTTTGTAGGAAATAGAATGTACGCTTTATAGTATCTGTGAACTAGTATTTTAGTGAGTAAACTTATTCTTGTCAGTTCTTATCAGTGCTCAACACATGTCAGTTTTGTAAAGATCAGTATGGGAATAAATTAGTTGCACTAATTTTAATTCTTCAAGCATGGCTTTATATTAAATTATTTATTTAATTATTTTGTAAATATTTAACTGTTAATAAGGTAAAATGGAATTCGATGCTGAAATTAATAGCTCTTTATCACCATGCTCAGTTAGTAGCCTATCAAATGAAATTTGTCATAAAATATCCTACATCAAAAGAAAAGACCTCATTTATTTTCCTGATATTCATGTGATATTCAAGAAATTCTTCAATTAAAAACAGGAGTATCCCAATCACAAGATTGGGTATTGCTTATAATATAAATATTTAGAGCTCATTTATGTTAATTAATTTCTCAAGAAAGTATTTAGTGCTTTATAATTATGAATGCATAATGCTCAGGCATCAGAGAAATACTATTTCTTGTTTTCATCAATTATCTAATTTATTGTTCAATGATTTAATAAATTAAGTTTCATGAAATATTGGGTAGATAATACAGCTAATAATAAATGTATCATTATATTTTGGTTTAATTAATTTTAAGTCGATGGAAGGGGGAATAAAAGCATATGGTCGTCGCGAAAAACATGCACATACTGTCAGCAGGATATCTCTTAATGGAAGAAATAACCAAAAGTAAACTCTTTTCCTATGAATAGCTAACATATCAGTGGCTTGTTTAAAAAAAAAAAAAGTTTCTACTGCTCCCCCTTTATGAGAAAAATGGCTGCCAAGATGGCCAAAAACGCACTTTTTGCCTTATGGCTTATCTTTAAGCTAAAATATTTCCAAGAAGGAGTGAGAAACCCAAAAAATTTATTGCGTAGAAATTTACAAGGAGGACCTGTACACTACCAGAAAGTGAGAAAACCTTTGGTTTTGTTTGCCTTTTTTGTAATAAATGCCTCAATTTTTGCAAAATCTGCAAAATCAAGTTTTGTGGTGACAACTTCAAAGAGCCCTGTACCTTGGCAATTTTCATTATGAATGTTGCGGTGGTTTGAAAAGATAAAAAGAATGAATGAAATTAAGTACGTAATGCGTTGTGAAAACATGTTAAGGGTGATGCATGAGTAAGACCAATTAATGAAAGCAAGTTTTTTGACTTACCGCACTAGTTTATTCACATATCACACAAATTGAAATTAAATGCAGAAACAGAATGAGTTACAGTTGGTCCCCAGTATGATGCAGTTGTATCTATATCAGTTCATCAGTTCATAATTACTAATTTTTCCTTAGAGTTCCTCGTGGCCAAGATTAGGCCTATCGGATATTAATAATCTGAAGTCCTAATTTATGAATCCAGATACATCCAGGATTCATTCTGGAGCACAAAAGAAGAATATGGTCTTGAATAAATAGTAGATTACATTTACGATGTGGTTGAAATTATTTTATATTTCTATCGCAGAAGTTTTCTCTTTCGTCTCTTCCAAACACATCTTAAATTTTCGAGGGGAGAGAGCGCGCGCACAACACCTTCCACCTTAGCACCAACAGCAAAAAAACGGGGGAGAAAAAAAGATGACTTGCAATATTCTTTCTGGAGAGAGACAGTCCTGTATTCCCATTGGCTCTTTTCCCCAGACAAGAGCCAGTCTCGAACTCAGATGGTGGTTGACAAGACATACAGATGAAAACAGCGTCTCACCTCTTCAATACTAGTCTGCGATTGAGATTGTTCCGGCAGCAAAGGAAGAAGTGAAGTGACACAGCCGAGGGGAATGACTGCTGTTGAAGTGAAGACATCTGCTATTGCACTTGTTTGTTTATATGGGAGAAGTTGCACTGCTAGGGTTTGTTGCTGTGTGTTGGCATAGGATTAATGAGGAATGTGAAAATCTTATTTTCACAATGAACATTCTAGTATTTTTTTTTTCGGAATGCCTGGAGTAACTAGTTTCCATAGATATCTAACACTTTTATTTTGCATGAGTACGATTTTTTATTAAAATGATTAAATAACATCACTTTTTTAGTATTTTGACGTGGCGGACAAACTTTGAGGGCATGTATCTCAGAAAATAAGTGGAGCAAGAACCTAACAATTTAGACTTTTCCATGCCTCTATATGATCAACATGTGTGCCAAATTAAAAGAAAATCCGATTTGGTCGTGCGACCCCCATTCGGTGAGTTGGTATGAAATCACTCTATTCTTAAAAAATACAAGATTTTTAAAAACAGAATGATAATTGCTGATGCTGTAAGCAAAAATTGCAGTGACTGATACAAATTTTAAAATCGATGAATTTTGTAATTTTGACTTCCATGGCGTCTGAATATATCATCAGTTGTATTTAAAAGCATGCAGGTGATACATTATAATCAATAGTTTATAATAAGTAAGCATTAGTGGAACATTTAAACTTGTTTTATTGAAAAAGACATTTGATTGTTTTAAAAAAACTATTTTATTCAAAATTAAACATTTTTTAATAAGATTTTTTAGCTAAGTGTGATATGCCACGTAGTAATACCTTTTAAGAATACACGTGCATTAATTCATCGTAACTATTCCCTTTTATATATATTTTCACAGCAACAATCACACCGTTTAAATTCACAAGCATTTATATATTTTCTTTTATGAGGGTCCGATTTTATGACGATATTTTATGGCGAAAATAAAACAATGATCGCTGAGTAATAGCTAATAAAATTTTATGTTCTTTTGATTTATAGTGTTCTTATCTTAAAAACATGCTCTGCTTGAATTCGCAAAAAAATACAAATATTTCGAAAGATAAGGTACTGTACACTGCTTAGCAAAAAGGGCAAATGGTATATCCAAATTTTGTGGGGAAAGTGATCAGGTGTCATTGAGTTTAAAAAGGCTAGCAAAAAGTAACTACCACAGCCTTCAATACGGAGTATTTTAGATTTGAAAAATGATAAAAACTATAAGGGCCAAAACAAAAGCTAAATTTTAATGCAATTCAGTAGGAAATTGACATTAACACAACACCTGAAACACACCTGAACCCTTAACAAACCTGAAAAAACTTCCATCGAAAGTTTAACTGATCTTTTGGAATTTTATTAATCTAGATATTTTTTTAATTGGTACATTTTTATTATTATAATTTTTACGATCAGAAAATTTGTATTTGCAAGAAAAGTTCAACCTAAGTGATTAATATTTAAGATGGTAAAGAAAGTATATTTCTTTTTGCTAAAAATTCGAACAGTTAATGACTAAACAAGTGATGTAAGTGGTCCAATTAGAGATTTTTTTCGCCGTCATTAAATTTGTTATCAGGCTCAGTTCAAGAAAATAAAATGTTAAATAAACTATGGGTTTTTTTACTGTTAAATACTTCTATTAAGTTTATGCAGGCAATACATTTTTGAAAGGGCAAGCACTACACTAGAGAATCTCAGAAAAAAACTCTTACACTCCACTGCTAAAATATTATTACATATATGAATATTACTTCATTTATTATAACAAGGAATTACTATGAGTATTTATTATTAGTTTATCTTATTTTTTATTAGCGCAACAACTTGTATATATCATGAATGCCTCGGCAGCGTAAACCAGCTTAAATGGTACGCAGAAACTATTTGGTTTTTCATTCTTAAAGTGTTGAAGTTCATTTCAGAGTCATGTCCAGTACTCAAGTTCTTTTTCATGCAGAGTCATCTGGGTAAATGTAAGCCGGTTTTTGCATTCTGTTGAGGTTTTGTAAAAAGATTCTTTAAAAAAAAAAACCTATACCATCCCATTTTAATCGCCTCATACGACATACATTGGGGTACATTGGGGCTACTCGTAGCCCTTGGTTACTACATGGTCAACATTGAGGTTCCCCGGTCAACACACGGGGAATTATTAGTTTATTATTACAGAATAGTAATCTGCCTATTAATAAGTAATATTATTGTACATAAATATCTTACAATACTGTTCTAGGTATCATCACTTGTCAATAGCATCTTTTCGAACTATAATACTTTAAAAGCTCTAAATCTGTTAAATGTGGATATTAACCGGTTAGTCTCAACATTCACATATCAAATGCATCAGAGAAAGACCAAATTTCTCAGCTTAATTACCATTGAAAGTCGATAACCTCACAGTAAGTTTTTTTTTACGATAGCAATGCACACATTTAATTGGCTCGTCACACACACACACACACACACACACACACACACACACATATATATATATATATATTTTTTAAAATAAAATTTTTTTCGTTACAAAAAGCAGCACGAAAGCTTTTTTCTGTAAAACTAAGAGCGAATTGCTGAATTTATAAGCAATACATATGGCTAAAACTATTGGCTGTAACTAACAAAAAACAAATGGTACTGAAATTGCGATTTTAGTCTGACTAAGAAGATTGTAATTCCAAAAAAAGGTCAATACCCATGATTAAAACAACACTTATTTTGGTGCCACAGTGCAAATATAAAAATGCTCCATTTTTGCAATATACTCCTTTCACAAAACTGAAACAAAAATAATTCGTTTACTCTAAAAATCAAATCTTTATGTAAAAAAAAACCCAAGTATATTTTTTTTCTAAATTAAAGTTACACAAAGCAGGATATCGGAGATTTAAAAATGGTATTTATTTGCATTCCATGAGAGTCATTAAAACAAACTCTTTGATGTGCATGCATTTCTTTTTAAATCATTCAAAAACCGCTTCAAGGCACAAACAATCGAAATTCGTTAAAGATAAAAACCTATACATTGAACGGTTTTAAATAATGGTAAAATTCGGTGGGGAAGATTTTTTTTATAAAGTATTTTGGGGATAAAACTGAGAAAATAACCAAACAAAATAGCCGTTGAAATTAAAATATCGGTGAATGTGGAGTAAAGTTAAATATTTAAGGTAACTTAACTATTTCAGAATGAAAAAATTGTAAATTTTTGTACATAAAAAAGACGAATGTACTTTGTAACACAACATATAGTTGTAGTATTATTATTTCATCTTTGGCGAAAATTTGTACCCTTAAAAAAACGTGAAACAATTTCACCTTAGAAACTACTGGGCAAAGTAAAAAACACAAAGTTTTAAATGAAAAAATTCAATTTGATGATTAACAGTAATATTCATGAAATGAATGCGTAAATAATAGACTAAATGAATTTTTTATGAAAAAAATAAATGAAAGGATAAAATTACAAATGGACAAGAAAAGAAGTGAATGAATGAATAACTAAGTGAACTAATAAGTATAACAATTGCTAAATAGATTATTAAATGAATAAATACGTAATATTAAATGCATGCATTTGTTAACAAAACGAACTATTTCAATTTGCCCATCCACTTTGCCCCGAGTTCGCTTGATAAATTATATTGAACATTCAAAATTTAAAAAAAAAAAGGTATTTGAACAAAATAAGTGCTGCAGTGCACATCAGTAAATCTAAAAATTAGTAAAAATGATAATTACAAAAAAAAGTTATCATTCAATAATAACAAGAAATATTTTTGAAAAACCTCAGAGACAGAACATATTATTCGAAGGTGGTGCTGCAAACTGGAAATATATTACCATTTCACTTAGCTCTGCTATTTTACTTTGCCCCGCATTCCTCTACTTCTTAACTAAAATAAACTTGCTGAAAAACTAGTGATGGGCATAACTGAATTTTCATAATTGAAACACTTGATAATTCAAGATTATCAAAGAACTCGAATATCATTTCTTGGTTTCTCGTGTTCTCGGTTATCAAATCTCGAGTTTTCGAGAGCGCGAACATTTGACTTCTCGAGTAGAATGAACGTTTCAAGTGGGTAACTTTCTCTAATGATTCAGTTTCATGGGTGCCCACAGGGTAAGGGGGTTAATGATCCAGATTGTGCCATCCAAATTCTTAAGGAGTGTTATTCTTTTGTTGTTGTTTTAAGACATTGTCCTTTCTTGAGAGAGGGGAGGAGGGCGATTCACAATTTTTTAACTGATGTGCCATTGCACTTGAGGAATGGACACCTTTGTGATCTGAATAGTTTTGAAGTCAAATATTTGCTTCTTCAGTGTTCAGTTTGAAAACTGTTGTAGTGTATTATTGTAATTGCGTGACTATTCTGTCGAATGATTGGTTATTAAGTGATTATTTCGAATAATTTCGGCACTAGAATGAGAAGATTTTGAGCAAAAAATGTTCAATGGATGGACGTATTAACAAGTTATTCCGGAATACATGAGTTGTATGTCTGAGAGGTGGCTATCGAGACTTTGTGTTTTTTAGTGTACACTTTGAGTGAACATTCTGCAAAAATTCAGTTTTCCCTAAATTAATTGGGTTCTTGCAATGTTTCGGAGAGGGTGGGAGGAAAGCAAGAGGGATTGAAGTCGGGACTTTGTGTTTTTTTAGTGTACACTCGATGTACTAACATCCTGAAAAAAACTCAGCTTTCCCTAAATTAGTTGCGACAAAGCCTATTTTTTTACCTTCATTGACCAGACTAGTAGATGTCTTCCAAAACGTGACGAATCATCCGATTGTCAGGAAAACGATGATAAATTGGTATATATTTCTCAAAAAATAAAACATATTAAAATAATGTCATTGATTCGTAACTAAGTGTGCCGCCATTATCTTAAATATAAGATGCAATCTTTGCGTATTAAACCAGCCCCAACAAATGCAAAAAAAAATTTTTTTGATTTGAGACTTTGAAAGGTAAATTGTGAATCTATGATCTGGTATTAAGTCTGTTTTCATCCATAAACTAGATTGAATGTATTGACAGTTTTCTACTCTTTTTTTCGGTTTGTTCAGTTTTGTACCATTTTAAATTTACTAATTATAATAATCAGAAATATTGTCTTTTCATAACTTAATACCATTTGGTGGGGGGGGGGGGGGAGCTAAAAGCAGCAACTTAAAAAACATTTCGCTGGTGTAGTAGATTTTTTAAACTTCTACAACTCTTTGCAAAACAAGCTGTCTTCTCTTAGGGTGAGTTCTTTAGAGAATTTCTATTCCCATATAGCTACTTTTTGAGCTCTTAAATAAAGTTCGCGTCTTTTCATATTAAAATGAACTTTATTTTTATCAGTTCCTTCCTCTTTATCCTTAGAAATATTTTCTTTCGACAGGCAAGCGGAGCCCTAAAATTTGCAGGATGATAAATATGCAAATGAATCATTCTAAACTTTCAAGAAGAAACTAGGGAAAAACATCATGTTGGGTGGATCGATAAAGGCTACCACCAAAAAAATTCTTTTCTTAGATGCGGCTATTAAACTTTCATAAGAAGTATGCACCAAAACTGTTGGGAAAAATTGTATATTTAATTACATAGATGGCTACAAACTAAAGTGTGCGCTAATTTATGTTAAACCATGCCAGTGCAGTTAAAAATACGACCGCAATAACAAGAGTGTGAAACTGATATCCTATACTTGCGCAATAATACGTTTTTATCCACTTTTATCGATGTTTTATTATCTAGTTTTATAACTTGTCAATTCCATGGGTAACCGACTGAGACTTTGAAGCAGCACATTAAGTGTTTTGTAATATTTAGCTCAAAATTTACTTTGTGCAAGCAATATTTTCATCTGGATTGTTGTATGTTTAGCTTCATTTAATGGCATAATTTAATTTCTTAAATGCATTTTGGATAAATTATTTTTTTTTAAACATGGTAAAAACCTGTTATTTCAAAAAGTTGAATGTCAATCATTTACCATGCTTTAAAATTATTTTTAAAAATCATACAAACGATGTTTAATAATTCAACTATACCATTATAATTCAGCTTATGAAATACAATAGTTTAGGAGGGGGGAGGGTCATTTTTATAGTGTATCATTTGCATTTAATATTACAATATATACACTGTTTTGCTTTTAAAAATCAGGCAATTACACATGGAATTGCCAATATACTGTTCTGCTAACAATATTAGCCATGCAATAATTGATTTATCTCATGAAATTTTGATTCTGTCTGTATAAGAAATGTTTCAATGACACATTTCCTACACAGCTTATTATTCTCAGTTAAATACATTCTACTTCTTCTGAGAACTGCCATCATTATTTGGAGTGCTTATATTATTAGACCATTCTTCTTGTTCCCCATCCTAAAAGCTTCTTCTCGCCAAATCCAGAATTCATTATCATTTGCATTTAATATGACAAAATATATTCTGTTTTGCTTTAAACAATGAGACAATTACGCATGAAATCGTCCATATACTATTCTGCTAACAATATTAACCATTCTATAACTGATTTATCTCTTGAAATTTTGATTATGTCTGTATAAGAAATATTTCAATGACACATTTCCTACACAGCTTATTATTCTTAGTTAAATACATTCTTCTTCTTCTGAGAACTGCCATCATTATTTGGAGTGCTTATATTATTAGACCATTCTTCCCGTTCCCCACCCTAAAAGCTTCTTCTCGCCTAATCCAGCCTCGAGAACAAGGTCCTCCTACTTTGCCCCTTGGTCTCATACAGAAATATTTCATCACGCAGACGGAGAAATTGAACATTAATCCACTTTGGGGGATTGTGACAAGGACTGCCGAAATAGATTACTGGGGTGTTCCTTGTTTCTTGCAAAGTTTGCACAGCTACAGAAACAGAGGAAACTATTGGATATATTGCGCTGTATACGAAATAAAGTTTCTGAAGGGAATGTTAGGGCTCTTGAATGCATATGTAATGCAATTTAGGTATTTATTTTGTAAACAACTAAAGTAAAATACAAATATGTGTTATTATTTTTTCTTAAACTTACGGATAAAGCAATGTTCTTTAGCTAAAAATAAGAGAAAATATTAGATTTGTAAATATATTGTCTACGGAAAGCTTCTACTCAAAATATTAAAAATGCTAGAAAACAGTTATCACAATACTACAGGGTGGTCCTAAACTCATGGTACAAACTTTTAGGGTAGGTCAAGGGCATTGTAACAATGACTTTTTGTATAGGAATGTATAGTCGCAAGTGACGCGGTGAGTCGTAAACAAGAGAAATAAAAGGAAAGAAAAATGGAGGGATCAGTTGGTATCATTGCCAGTAGAGGGCAGTAGATGTCCAGCCGCTGTTGAATATGATGCATCGCAATGAGGAAAAGCGCCATTCTCAATTGTGCTGCCGTAGAAGATGGGTGACTTCACGAATTCAGAAAAAGCAGACATGCATTACATGTACGGTCGTGCAAATGGTAACGGCAGAGCTGCGTTACGAATGTATCGCGAGGAGTATCCTGATCGCCGAATGCCGGATCACAGAATTTTTCAACGGTTGCATCGTCAACTTTGTGAAACAGGTGGCTTCGGCGTCAACAGACATGACACTGGTCGATTAAGAGCTGTACGCACTCCAAGGCTGGAAGAAACCATCTTGAACATTGTGGCTGATAGACCAGAGTCAAGCACAAGAACTGTTGCACATGACGTAGGTGTGAGTCATCAGACTGTAGGCAGAGTGTTAAGCGAAAATCGCTTACACCCCTTCCATTTTCAGAAAGTACAAGCATTGAATCCCGCAGATTATCCTCTCCGCGTGAACTTCTGCCAGTGGATGATGCAGAAATGCGCATTGCAGCCGGATTTCGTAGATCATGTGCTATTTACAGATGAAGCCACATTTTCACGCGAGGGTGTCTTTAATGCGCACAATTCCCATGTGTGGGCAACCGATAATCCACATGCAACGCGTCCACATGCGTTTCAACAACGTTTCTGTATTAATGTGTGGGCTGGTATTGTGCACGACTTTTTGATTGGCCCATACTTGCTACCCACGCGACTAAGTGGCGAAAGCTATCTTATTTTTCTGAAGGAAGTGTTACCACAACTGCTGCATGATGTTCCGATCGCCATTCGTAACCGCATGTGGTTTCAGCACGATGGGGCGCCAGCACACTTCAGCATTAATGTTCGGAATTATCTGAATACCACGTTTGGTGCTCAATGGATTGGGCGTGGTGGACCAGTCCCTTGGCCGCCCCGATTTATCGAGCCTCGATTACTTTTTCTGGGGACATTTAAAGAATCTTGTTTATGAGACTCCAGTTGACTCAGATGAGGATCTCGTCGCTCGCATATCTGTAGCTGCTGCAAGTGTGCGTGAAATGCCAGGCATCTTTGAACGTGTACGCCAATCGCTCCACCGACGCTGTCAAGCATGTATCGCTACTGGTGGACGCAATTTTGAACACTTAATGTAAATATGACAATTGTCAACAACGCTTTGAATAAAATCTTTGTTTTTCCTTTCGGCTGTCATTTCCCCTGTTTACGCCTCACCACGTCACTTGCGACTATACATTCCTATACAAAAAGTCATTGTTACAATGCCCTTGACCTACCCTAAAAGTTTGTACCATGAGTTTAGGACCACCCTGTATATTTTAACTGAAGACATTAAGTAATCAACATTAAGCAGCTGATCTATTTACCCTTAAACTAAAGAATGATGCATACACTCTTTTCTTGAAAAACCTCTTGAGAATTGGAGGCTTTACCCAAAACAGTGTATATAAAATGCTGCCATTAAATTTAACTTATTTATGGCGTTTTATTTATTTTTTTATTATTTATTTATTTATTTTTTTATTCAGTTTATGTCTCTAATTATTTTTTTTTAAAGTTTGTTTAACAAAATGTTTCTACCAATTTCTAAGAGAAGTGTTTAATGACCAATATGCTACACATTTTACTCAAATAGTATTTTCCCATTTAAAATATTTGGGTAAATTTCACCGTATGTCGGAGAAGAAGTAGGGGAGACCGGGGCAAGATGACGAGCCGGGCAAGATGACGAATTTCGTATTTTTTTCCTTTTCCGCTAGGTAGCAGCATCAACTGGTCATTAGAGATTCTTCTATCTATTCTTCGTTCAACAATAGTATAAAGTCGCTGAAATAGCCATTTTCAAGACAGTTCTAAAGTTGTTCTGGTTTACCGCTACCGTAATCTAACTTTTATCCATGTGCAAATAAGCTCTGATGCAAATACAGGTAAGATTTATTACTTCGCATTAGTATTAATGTGTACCTTAGTTTAAATACTACCTATTTATATGAATAAGCACCAAATAAACGCATTTTTTATGGAAATAAATACGAATCCTTCAAAAATGGCAGTCTGGGGCAAGATGACGAAACGAAACACGGGGCAAGATGACGAGCTCGTCATCTTGCCCCATGTTTCGGAATTTATGAAACTAACTATGTTGCCCCTTCTATTAAGTTCTTTAAATGCTTATTTATAGTTATACTAATATATATACTAATGTATATAATAATATATTATACTAAGTCCCTCATGCCCCCCCCCCCTTCTTCCAAAGAGCAAACTAATTGTTTGTTAATGATACATATAATGACATTTCAGATATGGTTCGACATTACAAGAAGAGATCCTCAAGAGGAGAATGGAACAAAGATTCTATGCTGCCCATGGTGACACCTAATAAGCTGCCCATGGTAGTCAGTCCTACAGGATCCAGAAGAGTTTCGAAGATTGTTTCAGCAGAGAGAGGAAGGAATGTAACAATAATTTGCTGCATAAGCGCCACTGGCTTTTACCTGCCACCTTTTCTGATTTTTGCCAGAAAACGAATGCGTCCTGAACTTATCGAGAAAGCCCCACCAGGAACTGTAGGTCACTGTAGTGATAATGGCTGGAGCAATGAGGATTCTTTTTTCTCTTTTTTGCAGCACTTTTATCAACACGTAAAATCAAACAAAGAATCTCCTGTTCTGTTGATCATTGATAATTATAAATCCCACATAACTTTGCAGGCTATATTATATTGCAGAGAAAAATTCATTATCATGGTTGGGTTGCCTCCCCATACATCACATCGTCTCCAACCTCTTGATGTGGCATTTTTCGGCCCATTGAAAAATTATTATAGTCAAGCATGTGACAACTATATGGTCACTCATCCAGGGCAGACCATCACAGATAAAAATGTTGGTGAACTTTTGAGCATAGCTTACTTTAAAGCCGCTACAATTGCAAATGCAGTTCAAGGTTTTCAAGAATGCAGGATCGAGCTGCATAATTCTCTTGCATTCAGCGATCATGATTTCGCTGCTTCAAAAACAACTGATCTTGATGCTGTTAAAGAGGGAACTGAAAATAATAGTGCCAACCCCCAGACCTGGTAGTAAAAAAAAACACATTTAAACCATCCAGTAGATACAGAATTGATGACAAATTCTGATTCCAGTGCAGAAAAGAAGCCTTTAAGTGCTTTTGATTTAAGCCATTGCCAAAAGCACTACAATGTGGCAAAAAAAAGAAAAAAACAAAAAAATGAGTTCAAGTAGGGGAAAGTACCCCAAAACGGGATAGCTAACCTATTTTTCGCTTCATTTCTTATTGTATACAAGGGACATTCCAAAGTTAGACGGCATTTAAAAGTATACACCTTTAACTTTACTAAAAATACCTTTGTCATATTTGTTCGATATTATTTATGTGAAAAATACTGGTTTCAAAAAGTCTTATACGATCCCGTTTTACCCGACCCAGGGTGGGTAAAACGGGATAGGGAATTGTATGTTATTATTTTGTAATGATTTTACTTATGATTTAGTTTTTAGACCAAAATAGGCTACGTAATGATAAAGTTGAAAAAATTACATAACACAGAAATTGCATAAAAATGTGTCGTCTTCTTCGTCTGCTTTGGAATAAGCTTCGTGGGCCATTCCTGGCAGCTCGAGCATTGTATTCAGCTTCCTTCTCCAGATTTCGATTCAAGATACAGAGCGTTGCAGAAAATACATGCTTCATCTTTTTCAGTTTCATCTTCTGAAGATCACGACGTCCAACCTTGGCTAACTGATGATTTTTTTTTTCATGTTACGTCCATTTTCTTCCATTTTTGCAAATGATGCTTGTGGGGTTTTTTCAGGTTCAGAGCTACATTTTTAAAATTTATATGCCTGTTTTGCATCTCCACCTGGTTTTCTTCAGTCCTTTTTTTTTTCAGCTTTTAAGTTCTTTCTCGTTCTTTTTTTTTTTCTCGTTCTTCTTCTTACAACTCAAGTTTATATGGGCTTCTTGTTATAGATGCTGTTTTTACTCTTCTATTATAGTGTTTATTTTGAGGTCTTGGTCCACTCACTCGTGGTGGAGGTAGAATTTCTTTCGGTGATATAGAAAATGGCAGTGAAGGGCGACAGTATTGTCTAAGCAGGGACGTCATTTCGAAATTTTCCACGGGGGGGGGGGGGGGGCAAAAGGTGCATACACAATGAAAAATTTACCAAAAAGTGGCAAAAAGCACACCCACTTATATGCCAATACATTGATTTCCCAGAGTCAGGAGGAATGACGGACCTGAGTCCAAGTCCTTTGACTATTGTTGAAGTGAACGACTGGATAAGGCTTGTATTTGTGCTAGTGTTATCGTTGCCCTAAGTGATTCTTTCAGCACTGTTTCTAGTGGTTGTGATGACAGCAAACTCTTAGATCCTATGACTGAATTTGAAGTTCCTTCGGATCTGATCTCATTTTGTTGCAGATTTAATGGGTGTTAGGACGTCATGCTCTGAGCATCCAGCAATGGGTGATCTGTTGAAAGAGAGAAAGCGAAGAGATATCCAGGAAAGACATCTGGGGTTATATGGGAAAATGCCTGTTTTCGTGAACCCATTCACAGCAGTTTCGACAAGAGCTGCTCGCTAAAATGCTGCATTGAACATATTTCCTACTTCGTAGATAGTAATCCCTTTGTCAGGATGGTTGAACATCCACTTGCGAACCTCTAGCTCGCTTCGTGCTGCTTAAACACATTGAAAAAACATTAATGGAAATGGTCGGGTAAAACGGGACACATCAAAATTGTATCCCGTTTTGGGCACCCTAAAAGTGTCCCGTTTTGCCCGACCATGATGCTTTTGACAACATAAAGGGCTGACCCCGGAACCGCCACTCACTAGCAATATTTAAGTACATGAAATTGTTGCTAAAAGAGCTATAAACAAAATACAGTTCTAACCGGAATTGTTCCGAATTACGGAGAACCACAATTCTAGTTGTTCTGCAGTCGAAAAAAGTAAAAAGTAAGTAAAAAT
>JAXGGA010004895.1:0-83327 GCA_038373865.1 Uloborus plumipes | reverse complement strand
TACAGGATATTTTGGCATATATCTTTCAATCAAGTTTGTTATTTTTAAAGGAAATATAACTTTTTATTAAAAAGCTAAGAATAAGTACCGCAGCAAAACTTTTCTAAATGATGCATAAAATATCTTTGTTTAGATTTTATGGTTACGTTTAAATGACTCTCATAGTTGCTTTTTCGCTAAAATTAAATAAATTGCTGATACAAACGTTCTCAATTAATTGCATTACCGAAGTTTTGGTTACCCTACACACCGAATACGTTACTTCTTACTTTTTTCTTCTTCTTTTCTTTCACATATAAATTTTAGATTTAAAAAAGTCTTTATCACATTAAATAATGCAGCAAGTATTAATCAATTATATGCAACAATTGCAAAATACATAGGGTGAATTTCAAAAAGATCAGACAGCACGTTTAAAGGCTGTACATATTTATAACACTTGCAAATATTGCTAAAACTGTACAGAAGCCTCACAAGTGGAACTTTAATCTGAGAAAAGAAAAATTGAGAAACAAAAATCAAGCAATTGTGTCATTGGATTTGGCAAGGACAGACTCTTAGAGCTTATTTACATATTTCCTACAATACATGTTGAAGACCTTTAGAGTTCAAGAGTTCTGGTTCCAAGAAAACTAATTTTGAGCAGCAAAACGAATAAATAAATATTCACATTAAAATAAATAGGGAAAATCTCGCAGGTGTCGCTGAGGGCGTTAAACTGGATTGCTGTTCACCATCAACGAAAAACTGAAATTCAACTCAGAACAATGGAACGGGAAAGCGTAATTATCTATGATGCGGTAGAAAGGAAGAATACAGATATGATAAAAAGTCAGTTTAACCGATCCGCTTAGAGCGAATAGCAGAACCAGTTATTTTTCAATATAGTCCAGCATCGCACAAAAAGCATTCACGAAAACTAGCTGTCGTGGCCGTCACGAAACTTTCTTCTATATCTATCTTATGAATTCCGGTTACAAAATAAAATACGTACTCGCCCGAATAATTGGAGACAGCTCCAATTTCCCAATTATCGTAATAACCCTGAAAATGCAGAATCAATGAACGAAATTGGAAATCATTGCAAAGGCCTTGTTTAGATTAATTGCAAACATTTTATTTGTTAATAAAAAGAAATTGGCAACAGTTAGAAATTTCAAATCATTGAAAGTTTTCAGCTGTTTTGATAATTAAATAGCGTGAAAGCGATTTTTTAATGAATTAATTTTTCGCATTGTTGACTAAGCGCAAAAATCACACCACCCTCCCCTGGGGCGATTGGCGCCAAAATTTAATCGATGCTTGCTTCCATATTGGATTAGTGTTATTCCAAATTTCATTCAAATCTCAGCAATATTTCTCGAGATACAGTAGGTGCAATGACAAACTAAGCACTTTTGATTGCTCCACCCCCCTTTGAGATATTGACACACAAATTGAATCAGCACTTGTACTCAATAGAGTCTACCTATGGACCAATTTTCGTTTGATTCCGCCTGTTACTTCTTGAGGTATAGCAATCACCCCCTTCAAGACATTGACACACAAATTAAATCAGCACCTGTACCCTATAGGGTCCACCTATGGACCAATTTTCGTTTGATTCCGCCGGTTACTTCCTGAGATACAGCAATCACCCCCACGCAGAACACGTGCGATTGCTCCCCCCCTCCCTTCAAGATATTGACACGCAAATTGAATCAGCACCTGTACTTAGTAGGGTTTACCTATGGACCAATTTTCATTTGATTCCGCTGGTTACTTCCTGAGATATAGCAATCACCCACGCGCAGAACACGTGCGATTGCTCCACCCCCCTTGAAGGAATTCGCTAAACAAAGTCAGGTGCACCAGTTCACATGATGGTACATATGTGCAAAAATTTCTGTTCGATTTCATGCATTAGTTTTTGCTCTAGCGCGGCCACAAAAACTGGTCACACACATACAGACTCACACACAGACAGACAGACAGACACACAGACAGACATTTTTCAAAAATGGTCGAAATGGACTCGGCGCTCCTCAAAACTTGCAAATCCGTCAAAATTCGACATTCGAAAATTTTCACGAAACCAATACTTTCTTCTATATATTAGATATAGAAGAAAGTAAAAAGAAGGGACTGCATCATTTTATTTAAAAAAATAAATGTGAATTGTTTATTTTACTACCTTTTTCTCTTAGCGTTATTTTCATTTCATTTAACGTTATTTTTATTTCATTTCTTAGATTTATTTTTATTTCATTGCAGACTTTTATCTTTTTTAAAGAAAATAATTAACATTGAAAAATCGTACTTTGTGCCCATTAAAAAAAATGATTAAAGTGTGCAACTTATGAAAACAAAAGCCTACGATGACATTGTTACATCCAAATTTAAATGTTTCGGGGGTGTTTTCTGCATGCTGAAATCAAATTTGAAGTTCAAAAATGCCTATAATGTACCATTTATTTCTAAGTATTAGTAAAGTTAATGATATACAAAATTAGGAGTGTGTGTATCTATCTATCTAAATATGTATAATATTTTTTTTTCAGGATTATATTATTATTATATACGAGGATTAAATGAAAAGTAATGCCTCCACTTTCGTAACTCCCCAACAAATAGCAGCACTGGTATACGGCAGGTATTGGCTTGTTCCGTAAACTCTCCTCCACAGTTCCAGTTGATAAGAAGCCTTTGCACTGAACGGTTGGGATTTTAACGTGTAAAGTATGGAACCCTGCGCAGATGGTCGGTCAATGCGATTTAAGCAACTTGCAGTCACAGAATTCTTGACAGCAGAAGGTGTCACCCCAAAGGAGATTCATCAGAGAATGCAAGCTGTTTTTGGTGATTGCATTGATGTGAGTACTGTGCGTCGTTGGGCGAGTTTAAAGATGTTAAGGTGGGAACATCTGATTTGCGTGACAAAGAGTTGGACGCCCTGTGACAGCAACCACCGAGTTTCACAAGCAAAACGTTTTATCACCGTCTGACTTGTGACTTCCATCTGTCCCCAATAATGAAAGATCTATGGTGACATCATTATGTTTCTGATGCAGATGTTGAGAGAACTGTGACTCTGGTTGCGGAAACAGTGTCGACTTCTTCCGTGAAGATTTCAGAAAACTGGTTCACCGTTGGCGAAAATGTATTCAATTGTCTAGCAATTATGTGAAAAAATGAATATTGGTAATTAAAGATCACAATTCACATTCTAAGGATTACGGTTAATATGCAGGGTGTCCGAACCAAATGCACCGAATTTGAACAGTCGGTGAAAAAAAAAAAAAAAAGTGCTACGAGATTGGTTTTGGCTACATTTGGCGGATGAATTCTTAAGAGTATGACAGCATTTTTTTTGTTTCTCACGTCAGACGTACAAGCGCTATTTATGAGCGTACAAAGAGAAAAAATGGTGTCCTCATAAATAAAATCATAAGTTGTTCTCTAATGCAATGCAGATTATAACAGAGTTTGAAAAAGGTTTTAAAAAAAATTAGATTCCAATACTCACAAGGCACTCATAAAATAAAATCAGTGCACTTCTACGTGAGCTCTTTTAGTAGCCCTGAGCTCCCTTAGTAGCTTGTTGAGCTCTCTTAGTAACACTCTTAGTTGTCTTTTATCTACAATTCTCGTTTCAAGAAAAGTTTTGGGTCATTTTTAATGCCCTCATTCTGGGGTAAATTTCCTTTATAAACTGCTCTAAACATTCTTCGCACTGTTGTCACAAATTTATATTCTACATTACATACCAGAGAACAATTTGTGCCTTCTCTTATGAAGTTGCCACTTAGCATTTTGCCCACTAATTACAAGCGCTGGCGCATTTTTAAGTGCGATGTCTTTTTTACTCAGTTACCAGTTTAAAAACCAAAAAATTAAAGTAGCACAAAAATACTACATAGAAATGAATGTGCATAATTAAATATACAAAATTACAAAAACTGAAAACGGTTTAGGTTTGTAAATACTAATTAGAACTCTTCTTTAACCCTACACTGCATGATTTTTTATTTTTCTTAGAAAAAAAATATATGTGCTTGTCAATGTAATAAGAAAACATGGAAAAATATTTTTAAAAATTTAACTCTAAATTTTCACCACTTTCTAATTAAAAACAGTTTTGTTGCAAAATGGCTACACCATGCATTCAACAGATAAAAATGATTTTAAATGATAGTCTTGAAATTAGTTTTTTTTTTTTTTTTTTTTGTAAAAAAATAGAGGAAGTGAACATTTGGTGGACGGTACTCTTGTAATCCTTTATATTTTGACATTTTACATCATTGTTTATTTGTACTGTGTTCTTTCCGATGATCAATTCTGTCAAATATGATATCTTTTGGAGGCTCTCTCGCGCAAGCTTTCTTTATTTTGGTTCGTAGTTCTAGTTCCTCTGTAGCTAATGGTCTCCCTCTTTTTAATACGCTTTTATTAATTTCACATGTGGGTTTGTATGTATGTATGTAGCTCTGAATAAAAGATAAAATCCATTCTTTGCAAACATAAAAGTAATATATTTAATATTATTTTTAATACTAAAGGCTAAACTGTATTGCATGTTGATGTATTATAAGTGCATGTAAACTTAAGTGCGGATATTCAGTAATTTTGAAAATCAGAGGGAAATCCGTGATGATCACAGGGTACCTATGATCATCACGGTAATGTGACCTACCTATGTAAAAACGGTTTTTTTAGTTTTTGTCAAAACTATATTTTAAATTATTAATGATTTTACTTGTCCGTGTAAGCACAACGTTTGTGCTAACTGAAATCTAAAACGAACACGTTTCGAAGACTTTTCCTTGTTGATTTTTTGTTTGTTCACTCTGTTGAACATCAACTAAGCATTGATAATTGCGAGGTCTAATAAACGGTAGAACAGCCGAAAGTACCACTTTTGGGTCCGCATGATTATTTTGTACCTTTCAAAAAGAGAAAGAAGCTAGTGCGAAACATAAACAAAGAACATACTTCATGAACTACAGAGATGAATCGAAGTGTTCTCTGGATGCTTACTGCATAATGTTGCCAAATGGCTACAGACATGTATTATGTCCTAGATTTTTTCCAAATAATTATTTTGATATAAAACCCATCTTAAACGAAAGATAAATGTTTATTTTATTCATGTTATTTCTGTAAAAGTCAAAGAAAAATATTTCATTGTAAAAAATTATTTCAAAACTTGGTAGTTTAAGTGATTTTAAAAGCTATCCATATGGATTCATTTAAGAGCATGTAACAGACCAGTGCTGCCATGTATGGAGGATAAATGGTGATAATTGCTTTAAATATACCCAATAGTTGTTTTTTATGCATTGAGTTGCCTTATGACTACATTCTGCTATTCGTAAGGAGGACAAATTGTCCATGTACCCAATTGGCAACACCATGCAGTGTAGGGTTAAAAACCGAACTCTGGGATAAATTTATAAAATGCATACTGAGTTATGAAGAAAAAAGTATCAAACAGAAATAAAGTGCTAAATAAAAACGTAAGTTAAGTTAAGACCATGAAGGATCAAAACTTAAATATTATTTTAATATGAGATAAAGCAAGAAATTACCACTCTAAACTAAATCACTAATGAAAAATTAGTGTTGATAAGTAATGAGAAATATGATCAAGACAAATATTTTATATGAAAAGGATATTAAAATGTATGCATGAAGGCAAAAAGTTTAGAGATGCTAAAAAATGTTCCCAAGACAAAATTTTTCATAAAAAGAAAGTATAAATATATATGTTTCTTAAAATACCAATTAAATTTAATAATTGGCTTGAAAAGAAATATGCTTAAAAACGGTTTCTTGCATGGCAAGTAACGTGAATTTATTTCTAAGTATTTGTGTTGAATAAATATAATAAAAGCAAGTTGCAAAAAATCAACTTTAAGAAATTTAACTTCGAAAGATTCTACTTGGAAAAAACTCCTATTTAAAACGGACAGTAATCAACAGATCATTTCTTGCAATTCATTTCTTACTCATATAAGTAAAAATTTGTCATGCACTGAATTGTAATAAATTTTCAGCAAAATAGATATTTTCATGCAGACTTGTATATCTCCAAACTGAGTCAAAGAAAACCTAAGATTACTGTCAGAGAACTAGCTTGACAGTTAATAATTAATAGAGTTTTATTTCTCTTCAAATTATTGGTATCCAGTTTTCGACATCATTTGAATATTTTTGGAGACTCTCGTATTAATGACTCATACCTTTCAAGCTTAAGAAAGGGTTTCCTATTTTCATTTACTTAAATTTCACCCGTCTTGGTAACATCATTAGGATACTAAGACGTGGGCGGTGAAACTTAAATACTTGCGAAACTTAGTGCATTTAAAACCCTTAATGACTTAGAATCATAAATAAATATTAAGAATTCACTTTCAAGGAAGCACAGCAGTTTGCAAACATACAAGACGCAATTTGATTAGTTTCTCAAACTAATTAATAAATAAGTTCTTCAGACATGTCTAGAACTTAACACTACTGTAAGTTGAAACCTCTGGGGTAAATAAAAAAAAACAGTGACAGGGGAGTAAGGGAATTCATGCTCACTTAATGAAAAACCTGAATAGCTAGTCAAATTTACAGACAAAACGAATATGTTTTTGAATGACGTATGACTTTCAAATCTTCAGAAGAAATGTACCCAGGGAAATTAGAATTAAGAAGAAATGTGCCCAGGGAAATTAGAATTAAGAAATGTGTCCAGGGGTTCAACAAGAGAAGCAAGGCAGCATGACACATGTTTTTCAAACAAGTGTGATCATGGCTTTTCTCCTTAATAGACCTGATTGACAAGGAGCTCTTATCTCTTTTCAAAAATAATGGATTTATTCCTAATAAGACATTCAAAATCGTTCCATTTATTTTGTTGTTTTCCTTTCCAAAAAAAAAAAAAGAAAAATCATTAATAGGAAACATTTTTTATAACGTGAAGGGTGATATAGAATATACTTTAAGAGTTAAAATTACGGAACCTCGGTAAGTTGGCTACTCTATTAACTCGACATATTTCCATGTTCCCTTGGTTTGTCAATTTATCGAAGTTCCGTTGTGCTCACCAGCTTACGTTGAGCGCCATTTGCTCTTCATCGCCATATTGGACTTGTATGCATTATAATTGGCGTAACCAAGCACCAAAATAAATGTAAGCATGAACGTACAGCTAAATGTGCAATACAAAAAATGAACTGTTGTTTTTACAGTATAATTCTGGCAGCCGAGGTTCCAATTTCAAACTAAAATGCACAGCAATAAACTATAAAACTAGCAATTTTACAGATTATTACAATAAAGTTAGAAATTTTACAGCTTATTGCCGTAAAATTTAGCTCTATTATATTGTAAAAACAGCAGTATAATACTAGCAGCAAAGGTTCCAGTTTAAAACTAAAACGCACGGTAATAAACTGCAAAATTAGTAATTTTGCAGTTCAGTACTATAAAAGGAGAAATTTTCAGCAATTCTTACAGTTTATTACCATTGAATTAGCTGTATTATACTATAAAAATAACTTTCATTTTTTACAGTGTATATGTTTAATAGCCGTAATAAATAAGTTAACATTTGAAAATAAGAGTATACACTTACCTGCAAGTTAGATGTTGTAGAACTTTATAACAAACCAACTACAAACTAATAACTTGACTACACAAAAATAATTCCGACAATAAATATGTTTTTATTATAAAGTTATACTGATGTAAGCTGTACGGTGGTATAATAGCAAATTTTCAATTCTATTTCATTTAGAAGTATTAGAGTGAGCGAAATTGCCCGCTGAGAGTCATTACCCTATTTCCCCCTTATGAACATCAAACAAGCATTTTTTTTTTCAGAGTTAAATATGCTTCACTAACTGACCCGCGAGAAGCTTTCGCGGTAGACAGCAGTAAAACAAAAATTCGAGTTTTTTTTAACGATAAGTTTTCGAAAAACAGGCACAGAGTGAATTGTTATTTTTCGCTGATTTGAAAAAATAAAATCATGCCTTACTTTTGTCTTTTTATGCAGTATTAAGGAAACAACAACAAAAAAACACCTTTAAGAAATATAGCTCATGAAATAAAAAACATATTTTCTTCTCTTGTTTTAATTCAATAGAAAAACTGCAGTTTAAAATCCTACACTGCAAAAATAAACCGTTGCTTTTACAGTGCAATACTGGCAGCAAAGGTTCCAGTTCAAAACTAAAATGTACAGTAATAAACTGCAAAACTACCAATTTTACAGTAAAGCAGCAATTTCAGTTTATTACCCCCATTTTTACTTTTTTAACACAAAAATTGCTGTATTGTACTGTAAAAACAACAGTATAACACTGGCAGCAGAGGTTCATGTTTAAAACAGTAAAATACACAATAATAAACTATAAAAATGGCAATTTACAGTTTATTACTGTGAAATTAGCAATTTTTATAGTTTTTTTTTAATAAAATTAGCTACATTATACAGTGAAAACAACATTCATTTTTTCCAGTGTACTATGAGTTTAGGTTTTATGTTCCTGGAAAAATTAAAATTAGTAATAGAAAAAAGTCAATCAAAAATGACAAATTATCATGGATAGATCGAACCTGCGATCTTCACGTTTCTTATGCAATGCGCTATTAAACCACACCACTGCATCTTAGTGTTTGGGTACAATTCATTGAAGTAATGTGTAATAAAAAACGGGAAAAATTTTTTTTTTAAAGAAAGTTTTTAGACTTTATTTTCGTCAACAGCCTGCACGATAAGCTTTAGAACGAAGGATAAATCGCAGGATCTTATAAATAAATGAAGAAATTCTGTCGTAGTAGCAGAAAACAGGCAAGAGAAATAATATATAAGGTTTTCGTTGCACCTGTATCAATTTCACGGTTATCACTTTGTACCGTACAGAAGCTGAACGCTTCGTTGCCTGCCCTCTTAACCCATTAATGCCTAGCGTCCCTTTTTAGGGACGGTCCGAAAAGTGTGTCTGAATTTTCCAAAAATGAACATTTCAACCAAATAATTGTGTTCAATTATTACTTTGGTATTGCTTCAATTCTGTATTAACAGATTTCAGCACATAACCGCTGTAAAGTGTGATCTGTGGCCATTTGATTATGATCTTTATCAAAAATTACATCGTTCGCAATCTCAAGAACAAAAAGCTAAGTTTTTAAAGTTATTAACAAGTAAATCTATCTGTGTTTGATATATGTGCTACTTTGATCGATGTTTTAGTTTACCTTTTTTTGCAATTTTGTAAATTTTAATTTTTTTTAGGATTTTATAGCAATTTAAGAACGTCCCTAAAAAGGGACGCTAGGCACCAAAGGCTGCATTGTTTAACCGTTGCTGATTTCTTGCTTAGAATCTATAATTTATATCAAAGAAGTTAGTAAATGTTTTTAGACTGAAAAACAGATAATTGTCATTTTTAAAACTTATTTTATTTTCAAAATCTAATTAAATTAAATTAATTAATATATATAAACTTAATTATACAATGTTCTTAAATATTTTCTCTTCTTTTTTTTAATTACAAAAAATACTTAAGGTAAATTTTGAAAGAAAGCTATTTCAAAAATGTAATTCTTTAAAACACTAATTATTCCTTATATTTCATTACTTTTCCATTATGCATTTAGGTGTTTATTATTGTTTAGTCTGACTGTTAAAGAAGCCCTAAGCTGTTTCAGAAGCTTAGCATTTCACCTTGATGAAGAATTCAAGGATTGCATATGGGTCTGTTGTTTGGGAAGGGGGGGGGGTTGCAGATTTAATTTCAGAATTCCCTGAGCATGCCAATTTTGATCTCTACTGTGAGAATTTATTTACTTCTCTTGCGCTCCTACGTGATTATTTGTTTTGTGCAAGAATCGGATTAAAAAATGCTCATGAACTGAAGTTACGTTGTCCAAAAAAGAAAAGAGAGGAAGTTTTGAATAAATGTCGATGACAGGTAAAATAATATTACGTTGGTGTTGGTTCGGTGGAATAATAGCAATGTCATAACTATTGCATTGAATCTTCATGGAGTTTATCCTATTGTAAAGGCTAAGCGATTGTCCAACAGCGAAAAGAAAGTACCGTAAAATTGGGTGTATAGGAACAGCGGGGTCAATCGGAACAAAACTTCCCGACCGTACAACGAAATTCTTCATAAATAAACTATTGGGTATTTTTCACCATGAATTTTTTTCTTAGTAAGGTAAGATCATAGGGAGTAGGAAAAAATTACTTTTGTCAATCTGGCAACGCTATTGGCTTCTAAGGAGGGCTGCACGTGGAACGCTAGAAAACATCACATTTCCATAGACTGCAAAACTTCATATGCAAGATCAAACCTTCTTATATTTAAAAACTAAGAGTGGTATGTTTCAATTATACATGTATCTGAACAACAGAATACCGCATTAGAATTTACATTTTTTATAAATTGTGTCATAAAAATGAAGAATTCTGAAAAATGGCATAGAAAAAAAATTTGCGGGGTGAATCGGAACACTTAGTTCTGCTGTTCCAATTCAAACTTATTTGAAGGAAACTTTGAAAAATCAAGATTCTAACCCCAATTCTTCTAATCAAGACAAGGACAAGGTTTTATTACTGTTTATCCCTTCTCGTGAGCAACTAGATCTTAGAATGACAAACAGTTGCAGATTTCAAAAGATTTTTTCTCCAGGAGACTTCTTTTTACTTAAAATACGAGGGGGAAAGTCACATAGACTTTATGTAGCAAAAATCCAGCACACAGACAGTGATGAATAAGAGTAAAAAGCTTTCAGGACAATCCCCGAAACCCAGAGATTTCAAGAAACTAAAGAAAAGGCAGAGTTCATCCCAGGAGATGTTATGAAAAAACTTAAGCCAAGTCACAATTGCTAGTTTTAAGGACAAGTACATATTTGTGGACGACATGAGTGACTTCCATTCATGTTAAATCTTTGTATTTCAATTCAAAAGCATTTCTTAAAATTACTTTTCATTTTTCATAAGTTCAAAATTATTTTGAATTTTGACAAATTATACACGTTTACTATTATTGAAATTATGCATTTATTTGACAGTAATTGTCTGTTCTTATTCTCCCCCATCAATATTACTCATTTTGTACAGGTTAAATTGAAAAAAAATAAAAATTTTAACAAGTGTTCCGATTGACCCCTATCAGCGGGGTGATTCGGAACACCCATAATTTCCTATATATTTTAATAATAATTTTTCAAAATGCTTTGTCTTCGCTTGGAATATCAAAAGTAAAGCAAGACCGAAGTTTTTACCCAAAAAATCAAATTAAAAAAAAATCTTTTAACTACTTTTTTTACAATCAAAGCTGAAAAGTGTTCCGATTAACCCCATTTTACGGTAATTGAAATTGATGAACCGAGTATATATGATTGCTCAATACAAACGTTGCATAGAGAAAAAGATCCCATGCATCAAATATCGGGAACTACCGGTTTTTGATCCACTCTAAAAAATGGTGGTAGCCGCTCTTCATTTTTATTTTAAAAGCTGCTGTACAACATGCATTGAGCTCAAGAGAGTTGAGTTAGGTATTATGGGGCTAGTTGTTATATTGTTTTAAATAAGACTCAGGTAAGATGTGCCCATTGAAGTAAAAGATCTTATCGGAATGCAGCAAATGCAATACGTAGGTTTGCAGAACAAATGTTTTGCTGACTTTCATACTCAACAACACCAATATTTCCTTGTTCTCTGAATCTACTTCCCAGTTTATGTTAATTGCTGCTTTTATTTCTTCTTATAAATTGTCGCTTTCAATATTACATCGTAGGCAGAAAAAAAAATTTTGGTACAAAAGTATGTACCCTCTGGTGCTTAGCGTCCCTTTTTAGGGACGATTTTTCTTTCTTAAATAAAAAATTTATTTTTTACATGATAATTTTTTAACTATTTTTCCTGTCCATTAAACACTATTTGTAACCAGTATACAAAGTATCGTTGAAAAATAAAATGTCAGGCATTAATGGGTTAAAGAAAAATGGCGCATTTACGCACACAGTACTCTGTACAGATCCTAAACTTTGTTTTGAGTCGAAATCATGCATGGTTACGACATTCATAAAAGTTCAAAAACTATTTTAACATAAAATGTTTTTAAAATTTCGGTGGCGAACTCATGACCTTGTCGCAAAACAACGATTGTACAACTAAAATTGATCGTTGAATTGGAACTCGCGCCAAACAGTAGTTAAAGAAATCTCAATTTCGCACCTATGCTAAGGGTTTGATAACTATCCATCTAAAATTACAAGAAATACAAGGGGTGCTGTATTTATACTGGCTGCGAAAATTATCCCGGATTTACCCAAATATTTTATGTCCCTTTTACGTTTTGTTTAAAAAACTTTTTTTGATAAAGTTAGTTAAAAAAAAAAAACAGTCGCCCGTTAGATCAAGATTTATGCATTTATTCAAATTTTCTATCGCTTTTTTTTTTTTTTTGTTCAAATTCGAATGAAACTTTTCAAATCAAAATTTAAACATATTACTCGTGCCATGACAAAGCTTTTTCGAAAATAAAAGTTTTGATCAAATCGAACACTCAAATTATCTCAAACGTTTCATCACTTTCTCAAAAGCTCTTTTGAAACATTCTACTTTTTTTCTATTCTTACCAATACTCTCCCTAGAACTTAAAGCTTAATTTAATTTCAAAATATATTTTCCGGTAAAGAAAAAATGAATTCTGTAACATATATAAAAAAGCACTTAGAAAACATTTTTCCAAGAAAATTTCTTGCCGATCCTGATGCTTCTGCAGTGAAAAAAATACAAATAAATAAATTGAAAAGGGAGGAAAAATAAAAAGGAAAGCAACTCAACAGAAAAGATGACATTAAAGTTTTCCCAATGAAAAAAGTTAAAATTTTACTGGTGGAAGAAATGAAAATTGCTTATATTTTCATAGTGTATTTAATAATTTATCTCTAATAATTCCTTTGAAATATTTTTTGAGCTTTATTAAAAGAATTTGGAGACAAATCAAATTTCTTTTCTTTTTCTTTTTTTTTTTTTTTTGCTGAGCCATAGCAGTTTAATGACCATTTCAAAATTTCTTCTCATAAGATTTGATAAAAAAAAATCAGCAAAATCAAAGAAATTTGATTCATTTCAGTTATCATAATATCATACCAAGTTTTTTCTAGCACGAGTGTTTTAAAGTCTTCCTAAAATCTTATAAGTCAAAGACACGGGGCATTTCGAATATATTTCTAACCGTTTCTTAAAACCTAAGTTCCTCTTTCTTGAACATTTTTCTTAGTTGGCGCCAATATTTCACTTAATCTCTTCCTCGTCTGACTTAACGTAATTCCTAAGTATTTATTTCATAGTGATTCCTTTAAACTCACTTTCAGTTCAGTAACCTTACATTTATGATATGATATAACACCAGTACAATAAAGCTACAAGAAATAATACATTTTTTGAAGCACAATAAAATATCATAGATAAGAGACTTTACTATATTTTATTCTGATTATGTCTAAAAAATTTTAGTGTTTATTTATTTATTTATTTATTTCATAGAAATTTAATAATGTTATTAAAGGTAATCTGAGCACTGTCAGTTAACTTCTTAATGTTAAAATGGTAAATATCTGTCTCGCAGAAGCTGTATACACAGCAAAAAATAAACTTGTTTTAACAGTACAATACTGTCAACTGAAATTCCGGTTTAAAACTAAAAGCACAGCAATAAACTGTAAAACTAGCTAGTTTACAGTTTATTACTGTAAAATTAGCAATTTTACAGCTTATTACCATGAAATTAGCGGTATTTTACTATAAAAGCAACAGTACAGGTACTACTGACAGCAGCCGTTCCAGTTTCAAACTGTAAAGTGCACAGTAAGAAACTGAAAGTAGAAATTTTAGTTTATTACTGCAAAATTAGCAATTTTACAGTTTATTACTGATAGCCAGCAATATATTTAACAGTTTATTACTGTAAAATTAGTTGTATTATACTGTAAAAACATCTATTTTCTGCAGCGTATTATTGGATCTACTTTTAAAACAATTGTTCTGATTGCCTTTCCTTTTTTACGTCAAAATATTTGATGGAAGCGCCCCATAAAACACTTTCTATATGAAAAACCTTTCATCGTTCCCGCCTGAAATTCTTAAAATCTTTAAAGTCAGCCTAGTCTTTGCTTTGAAATTTCAGAAGCTATGTTAAATTGTTTAAGCTAAGGGAGCCAAGTTGAACGAATATTGTCTCAGTTATTTCTTAAGAAAGAATTTGCTTTACACTTCTCCATTTTTTTTTACAACAATAGATTCAAAACAATTATATCAGATTTGATGAGATATTCCAATTCCATATTCGTAATGTACTGACAGTTATCAATATCTAGGTAATTTTGCCTACACTTATAACAGAAATACTGAAAAATCAATATTTTCCCAGAGGCTTAAGTAATTACTCAGAATTTTGTCAAACTGAAAAGTAGAAAGAAAACTGCATACATTAAGTGCTGATTTTTCAGATGGTTGAATACATAATTTGTAATATACTCTTAAAATATATATTAATTTTAAAATTATAGAAAGTCACAAAAATTTAGAGCGATATAGCTTTATTCGTGTTTCACTCACCAGCTCATGAATAGTCGTAATTCACTTTTAGATAAATTGATATAATTTAATTCTGCAAGTTTTTAGTTTTGTTCATTCCGCAGGTAAACGATGCGTATTGACATTTAAATTTTTCTGAAATAAAATGACCGAGTTAGAATTTGCATGCCTGTGAGACTTACCAGCCCTTGAAGAAAATTATCCTTTTCAATTTGCGATTATCTTTCTTATAAATGATCCTTTTAATTTCGTCCAGGGACTTAAGTAAATGAACAGTGCTTACTGAATGACCACTTGAAGGCTCTTCTTGGCCGACCAGTTAAGAATACTTGAGACTCAGATAAATCTTTCTTAATGTTGGAAATAAAGCTGAAAAGTGAGTTTTAACAGGAAATAGTACATTCGCTATAAATATTGACGCGCATGCTAGTATACACAATTTCGAAGTCAAGCAATAATAATAATAACTACTAAAACAAAGGTTGTTATTTTATTCGAATTCTCATATTACTTTCTAGAAATGCAAATCATGAAAACCTATTCATTTACATATTGCTGGTTTTTTTATAAATTTATTATGCTTGTAATTAATTTGAAATACCCAAATTCAAAATTTAATAAAATATAATTAGATTAAATCATTTACCACAAAGAAAAGCAGTTAAATCAAGAAAAGAGTTTGAGCGGTAGAAACAGGAAGAATTTCCATCGCAGGGAAACAACGTGATACCCATCATCGGAATTTAGCTACCAGTGTGAAGGTAATCTCTGTTTCAAAAATGAAGTTTTGGTAGGTTTTTACTATCTATGGCTCTGTTATAGCTGCCCAAACCGATGATCTTTTGGCCACGACACCAAAATTGACCTTTCAAGATATAATGGTAAAAAATAAAACATTAACACTGGATGAAAGTACACGTATCACAAAAAGAAAGAGCTAGAGCATAGATAGCAACACGCAACTTTGATTTTTTTAACACACGTTGTAGACCACTATAACTAAAAATGAAAAAGTTAAACATACAATTCTGATAGTACCTTGCTCTAACTTCTTTTTTAGTAAAAAGGTGCTGGTGTCACTGGTGTATAATATGTGACGGCTGTCGGTGGAATTGTCATTTTTCTGTATTCAATTTGACTGTAACGTTATTTGGTTAGAAACAGTCTCTCTTGTAACATCTTACTACTGTCAAAACTAGCCTCAGAGTCTTCATTCTTTTCTGAAACCACATTACCTCTTGAAGCGCTGTAAATTAAGTGTGACTTTGGTCATTTTACTTTAAATTAACTGGATTGTTTTCTTTTACTTTTTTTTTTTTTTTGAGATGCTTTAAAATGTAGAAATGTTTTTCAAAATAGTGTTTTTAAAGCTCCACTGTTTTTTTTTTAAATAATAATTGCGGCATTTTTTCAATTTATGTTTTTTATGTTATTTCTAGTACTCTCATAACATTAAAAGTATTATAACACTCTTTACTTTTTTTCTTATAATTATGTCTCTAGAAATTTCCCAAAAGTTCAACGTTTCTGTATGATGTAGTAAATGAGTTCAATGAAGAATAACAGTTCCTGTTTATTTTGACGGTCAGTAATCTTACAAGGCTCATTAGATTTCAAATTTAACGGACAATCTTTATTTCCTTATAAAGTCTTATTTCTAATCATTGCCTGCCTCCTCTCCTTTATCAAATGCTCCACTAACTGTGAAAGAAAACAAATGATACTGAACCAAGTTCAATGTCGCGTATTAACATGATCCAGGTATTTTGTCCTCCCTTGAACTTTAAAATTATTACTCACCGGGAGAACTTTTCTTTCACTTTAATCGATTCCAATACATTCGTCAACAAAAAGCAAATTACTCAGAATAGATGTTAATGAACCTTGGTTTCTGATGATTTTTTTTTTTTTGTTTGTTTTACTTTTGCGTAGTTGGATTAGAATATGGTAGTGGAATTCAATCGATAAATATTTCTAAAAAACAAATGTTATTTAATGGAAAGAGCTCAAAGTAGTGACGCGTGCAATTACAACTTGTTTTAACTTCAGCAACACAAATTTATTGAGATCTACACCCACTCGATTTTGTACCTCACCTCAAAAATAGAAAGTCACCCCCCCCCCCCCCCCACGCGTATAGAAACCCCATACAAATAACGTGCAGTTAAATTTTTCTAGTGCGCACTCTGCGTCGACTTCCTCTCGCTCCAATTTTTTGGAGTTGGATTCTTTGGATTATTTTCTAATAAGAATAGGATAGCACTGGACAACAGAAAAATGCATAGAAGTGTATAAAAAGGGTAACACTGCATTAAAATATTTTCATAATAAAAAAAACCTTACCGTTTATTTAGCTCAACGTTTTTTTTTCTGGGTATTTATTAGCTGTGGTCCTATTGCGAAGCTGCAGAAAAGGAAGGTTGTCTTTGTTCTGTCTCAAGATATTCGTTTAAATTCGGACAGAGTTGTTACAACTTGCATGGCAATGCAAGTTGTCAAGACTGAACGAAATTACACGAACATCTTGAGACAGAACAAAGACAACCTTCCTTTTCTGCAGCTTCGCAATAAGACCACAGCTAATAAAGACCCACAAAAGAAAAAAAAAGAGAAAACATTGAGCTAAATTAACCTGTAAGTTTTTTTTTAATTATGAAAATAATATTTTAATGCAGTGTTAAACTTTTTATACAACTTTATGCATTTTTCTGTTGTCCAGTGCTCTCCTATTCTTATTAGAAAACAATTTTTCTCATTTCTCAAAAAAAAAATTCAATTTCCGAAAATTTGTTTTTTCTCAATTGTAAATGAAATATTGAACCTACAGACTACTTTTTGGGCTTGAATGAAAGCTGATTAGATGTACTGTAATTAAATGTCTATCTTTTGTCTTGTAGAATAAGAATTTATGTCGATATTTGGTTCAAAATATGATCGAAGCATATTTTTTTCATTTTTCGCAAAAAATGACAAATTGTTGAAGTACGATATCTCCTAAACTATTCGTCCTACAGAACGCCACTTGAGCTTAAATTGTTGCAAATTTAGTGTTCTTCAAAATGGGTATGCACACGTATCATCAAAAGTTGCATAGTTCAGGAGTGATAGGGCAAAATCTGAAAAAAGTCAGGATAAGACCACAGCCAACAAGAACCATCATAAAAATAGCGAAAAAATGAGTGAAAATGACCTGTAAAGTTTTTTTTAATTTTTAAAATAACATTTTAATATAGTGTTACCCTTTTAATACCATTCTATGCATTTTTTTATTGTCCACTGCCCTCCTATTCTTATTAGGAAACGATTTTGCTCATTTCTCAAAATTTTAAATATTTATTTTTCGCTATTGTAAATGAAATATTGAACCTACAGACTACTGTTTGGGCTTGAATGAAAGCTGATTAAATGTACTGTAATTGCATGTCCATTTTTTGTCTTGTAGAATAGGAATTTATGTCGATATTTGGTCCAAAATATGATCAAAGCATAATTTTTTCACTTTTCGCAAAAAAACTCCATTTTTCGAAGTACGATATCTCCTAAACTATTGGTCCTACAGAGCCTGACTTGAGCTTAAATTGTTGCAAATTTAGTGTTCTTTTCACATGTATAGTCAAAAGTTGCATAGTGTAGGAGTTACAAAGGAAAAACTGAAAAATGTCCGAAAATTTCGCAGTTTTTCGCGAGTTTCGCAGCGAGCACAGGTTTTAGAAAGGTGCAAACTTAGATTTACACTACCCTAAGGGACCCAAACAACATATTAAAAATTCAGAACTACATCGCGATTTGCGATTTTAATGTCTAATTTGACTGGACTATTAAATCTTTCAGAATGATACTAAAAATCATTAAAAATTTCAACTGCGCAATCTTCTTATTCAGACTTTTATAAAGGAAACTGAAACCCCAATTCTAACCCCAATTCTTTTAGTCAAGGCAGGGATAAGGATTTATTTTTTACCCCTTATTGTGAGCAAACTAGCTCTGAGAATGACAAAGTTCCAGATTTAAGAAGATTTTATTGCTCCAGGAGACTTTTTACTTAAAATAACGGGGGGGGGGGGATCATATGAACTATGTAACAAAAGTTTAGTCCACAGACAGTGATAAAAAAGTGGGAAAATCTTACAGAACGATCCCTGAAACCCAGGGATTTCAAGAAACTAAAGAATAGGCAGCGTTCATCCCAAAAAAAAGTTGTGAAAAAACTTAAGCCAATCCCCAACTCCTAGTTTCAAAAACAAAAACTTATTTGTGGACATGATTGACTACAATTTGTGTTAAATCTCTTTCAATTCAAATGCATTTCTTAAAATTTATTTTTCGTGAGTTCAAAATTGTTTTTGAACTTTAATCATGTACGGTACCGGTATGGAAGAGAAACTTTTATTTGACAGTAACTATCTATTCTTATTCTCACCTATCGATATAACAAACATTTGTGAGACCTATCACAGGTTAAATTGAAAAAAAGAAAAATTTTAGCATGTGACTGCTACCAGAGGGGTGAATCGAGGCACCTATAAATCAGTATATATATATAATAAATAACTGTTCAACCTGTTTTGTCTTTGCTTCGAATATCAAAAGCAAAGCAAGATAGAAGTTTAACCCAAAAAATCAAATTAAAAAAAATCCTTTAACTTTTTTTTTACATTCAAAACTGAAAATTGTGCCGATTCAGCCCGTTTTACGATAACAGAAAGTGTCGAAAGTAAGGGAAATTCGACTGCTCCACCCATAATACTCACCTAACATTGCATCATCTGATTTCCCTTTATTACAATCTATAGATAAGAAAAAAATCTTGAAAATTTAGCTTGTATCCAAGGTGCCATTTCAAGATTTTTTGCTTCAAAAATCTATTTTCTTAAATTTACAGCTAGATGGCAGAAGCCCCTGACAAAGATAATTACATCGCTGATTTAAAATAAAAAAAACTTTTAAAAATTGATTTGGTTAAAAAAACATTTCTCCGTCTCACACCATAAATCTGCCATCTTCTACAACCGTTCTCAACAGGGAGTAAAAGGAGAAATTTAGACTCCCTGGTTCAGTGTGATTTTTGTGTAGAGTGTGCGATTATTGTGGTGCTGCCATCTACTAAAGCTCTTTGTAACTAAATTTATATTATAGCACGAATTTTTAATTCGTAATTGCCCTTTCCCATCAGCAGGGGCCGGGTCGTCAAAAAGGGGTGTATGGAGGATGGTACACCCCCACCCACTTTTTAAGAAATTGGGACTCCAATTCCATATCTATAAGGGGTGGACCCAGGGGGCCCGGGCACCTCCCAAAGTCAAGGAAAATAGTCCCGAAATCATTTTAAAATCTGCTTTCAAAAAGGAAACTCTGGAATTTCTCCCCCTTTCGCTAAACATCAACAAAGATAATTTTAAATTGCAGTTAAGAGCCTCAACGCTGAGAAATTTCCAGAAGAACCCTCAAACTCCTTAATATCGCTTAAATTTAAAAAAAAAATCCGAAAGAGCTGCCTACCACCTTGTTTTCTTTTAACGAATTATAGCGTACAACTACGAACTTAAAGCTTTGTCACAAAATTTGTGGGGGCAGCTTCTGAATCCAAAATTTTCTCCTGACTTCATTAAAAAAATGGGTTTTCAAGATATCAATTTTAAAACATTCCCAGTTGAAGGTTCCCGAACCACAACCCTTTCTCTAACGAAAGGCTGAAATAAGCTTGGCTATGCTTGGTTACATCGGCCACCTGAAAAATTCAAACATATACGCCACTGGTAAAAGTGACAGAAAATAAAGAGGGTTACAACTTTTCTACTAGTTAATGTGGCAGTGGCTAGTCTAGGGCGTTGTCAAACATGTTTCCTAAAACATGGCATACTTTTTCGTACTTTAATTTTAGTACCTAACATAGAGAAATTTAATTTTCCCCTGAGGGCATCAAAACAGTTGCTACAGCTCTGGTGCCCCCGTGTGTCCTACTGTACCCCAGTCTCTCTTATTACGTGTTGTGCAAAGAAGTATTGTCTTCAGCGATCGCTACTACGTTTGGACGCCACTCACGCAAATCGACTCTTTCCAGAGCAGTTAAAGGTTTCTAATTTAGAGAATATTTCACCTTTCCTTTCTCAGAGCCTAATCGCTCAAACACTGAAAATTTAACTGAACGAGACCTTTCTTTTCTAAGAAGCTTCGAAAGATACAGGGAGCAATTTAGTTTTTTTCCTTCAATATCTATCTAGGCTGTCTCAGAAGCTTTTGTCAATTTGTCGAAAAACAAAGGATCCTAGCTTTGAAAATACAATGAAATTACTTTAACGCAACACTTAAAATGAATTTTTGAAAATATTAAAGCTTACAGTGTTCCAATGTCTCTGTATATCATTTACATATATGAAAAAAATAACAATGACAAATAAGATTTCACTCATTATGTTTATTTAAGCAATTGATTCACAACATAATATAAAACATAATGCTATTTGAACTCTAAAAAGAACTCGCTCCAAACTGAACTGCTGAACATAAATTTTGGTTTCATCGGTACAAACAATTTTATTTAGTTACTTTAAAAATCATGACCCCAAAAGGTTTCAGTTCATTGATATCAGTCTCTTTACAATCAAATTCAATTTACGACACAATCAATTACACAAATTCCATCAATTACATTACAATCAATTTACGAATTGTGTTCAGAAGAAATCCTGCAAATCAATCATTTACCACACATTGACTTCAGTTGATAGAAAGATAGGAACTACATGGCGACACTTTATATTTCATGAGCAATTGGTATTCAACATTTTAAACTAAGTAATTTGTCAAACATTTACAGTTGAACTCTTCAGTTAAAATAGCATAAACTCAAGCTTTAGCATGTCAAACAAAATAAAAATTATGCATTTCATTCAACATAACACTTATTACAGAATAAAGTAACAAACGATATACATTGTATAAACTACATAGTCATTTTTATAATTATCGAGCATGAAATCAGTGACTACTTAAAATATGCTTTACTATATAAATGAATATGAACTGTACATCATTTAGAGCTTTAGTGCATGAAATTAGTCTTTACATTTTTTAAACTGAATTTTCCTTTCCAATTTTAAATTGGCTAAATAAAAAAACTCTTGATGTAACTTGGAAACTTAAGTTTTATTTTTATGAAACGCGTGCTTTCAATTTTTTTATTCAAATGAATAGTTTCTTTATTCATTTTTAAATTTATGCTAAAGGGCGATGTTAGACATTTTTGAATTTCCAAGTTATGTTCAAAACTTTATATAACTTTAACCATATATAAAACCATAAAAAAATGTTAAGTTAATTTTTTTATTTTCGAAAATTTCTTCAATATGAAGCTTTTTTTTTTTATTTCTTGAAAAAAAATTTGACTTACGCGCTTTCACCAAAAAACGATTTAAATATAAATGCTATCAGTAATCTGGGTAAATAAATCGCAAATGATTTAACAAAAGATGCACATAGTCATTTATTCCTTTTGATGATTTGTGTTTTATACACATTGATCATGAATTTTGATAAACTTAAAGAACTAAATTATTGAAAATTAAATTATGAAGACGTAAATCAAAATAAAATATAGATCGATAGTGAAGTAGCATTTTCTAATGCGCATGAGTTTTAAATCTTCATTATGTAAAATGTCATGCAGAACATCTTTTAAAGTATCCCAAGGGGAATTTCCCGTTGCAACACAAACTAGCATTTAGTTTCTGCCTCATTTTAAATAAAATTTACGAAAAGCGCTCATTAGTATAAAATTATGGCAAATTCTATAGCAAGTAAACTAATACAAGTATTTTCATTAGATTGTTTTTCTCTTCAAAGTAATAGCGTTTTACTGTATATTTTAAATTAAGTTGTATCTGATTAAAACTTTAGAACAAAATTTGCATTAATGCTTAGATATGACTAGCATGTCTTTTTTGGTAAAGCTGCTATAAAATATTACATGAGTAAGTGTTTTAAGTGTAGTGGTACTAAGATTATCATGCTTGGTTAAAACGTCATGAAAATTTTAACAGTAGTTTTCAGAACATTTTAATTTAGTTCCAAAATAACTAAAGAACTCTGCTAACACTGCATTTATGTTTATGCCAAAATATATTTTGAAAGTTCAATAACCAAAAAACTATGGATATGAGAAACAAAAGTAGTTGAATAAAACATGGTATTGATTTAAAATCAAAAGTAATAAGTAATTTAAATATAACGAAACTAACTCTTAGTCAAATTTTTAGCAAGAAATTTCTCCAAAGGTTTCTAAAATGTTTAATATTTGACGTTTAGTCAAAATCTCGTAGTTATTACAGCTATCAGTTACTATCATTTGTCCTGTTTAAAAAGCATCAAATATTCCCTTGAGTGAGTAGTTAGTTTCAAGTTAGTTTTATTAGGTCTGAGTTTGAATTGGGGGTTAGAAGGAAAAGAGAAGACTTAATGCTTTTTAAAGAAGACCGTCAAAAATTCAATATTTAATTCAGTGGAATATAAAAAAAGATTTTTCTTTCTTGGGACAACAATAGTGTTCAATTCTTGCTCACCAGAATTGAACCTCAGCTAGTGAACAGAAAACCTATTTCACATACGCCAGAATCAGCCCAATTTTCCTGCGTAACGAAATTTACACATTAAATTAAATATTTAACGCTTTTCTAATGCGGTAAGATTTTTTTTAGCTGCTCTAAAGCCCAAGAAATGTCAAAATCCAGAAAACCAGATGTAAAATAACACATTTTTGGCTTGTTTCAAACAATTTTAATCGCGATTCGATGGAGGATTTAATACTTTTCACCCGTTTTTTGTTAGAAATGTGCATTCTTAGCTCAAGCTTTCTATTATCAAATTTTAATATTGAAGGTGAAGCTAGTTAACATGAAAAAACTTTGTACCACTGAGCTTAAAATACTTCTGCATTAACGCTATAGTAGATGGGACACTCTAGTCATGTGTTGTCACTTTAATGCAATATTTTTATTCCACATCATTTTTACTACGTAGTGAAACAGTCCTTTAGTGAAAATATTTTCCAATGCCAAATTTACTTAAATCTTGCTAACTTTGAAGACATAAGTATGTAATTATAATCCTGATAAATACATAAGCGCTACAAATTGCACGAAAAATTCTAAATGCGTATTTTCAAACGGTTGCAGACATATCTATGCAATGTTTTTCAAGTTCTTTTTAACGATTTAAACTCTTAAGTTTAAATCAGTTAAACAAATTGACTGCATACTACGAGATAATTTGTAGCATGTCATTTGAGCCGGCAGACTCGACTTAGTTTGTAGGTGAGATTTACAGTTTTCGTACTGCTTTGAATTTGCGTTGTACACTGACATTAATACCGATATTTGACTTTTGAGGAGGGACCAGTGAATCAAAACTAGCAGACAGGCACAGTTTTTGCCAAAACTCATATGCTACGACTTTTTCGTAGCTCTTCAGTCAACATGTTAAAATATTTAACACGTCACTGACGAATAAATAAAATTAGAGCATTGTCTTTTCCATACAGAGCAGAAATTTAGGATTCAAGAACCCTGCTTTAACTTCATGTACAAAAACGTAAGGTTTAATGCAGAATACCGAGAGCCCGGTCATTTTGATCTAGCCTTGGCTTAGGGGCGGCAACTCATTGCTTGAATGCGATATTTTATGCATTCATGGTGATTTGCTCCTAATGTGAAAATCAAAAGTGAGTATTTGTCCTAAAATGTATGTTTAACAAATTTAACTGCTCTTGTGACAACCATTTTGATATTTTATTTCAAAGAACTTACTAGAAAAATATAGCACAAAACTTGAATTAATATGAAATGCAAAGATTACAAATATACAAGTAATTTGCTTAAACAGATACAAGATGTCGGAAATTCAGACTGTGATGAAGCATTAAACTCCACAGCTTCAGCATAGGTTCAATCTTTTATTAAAATATTCTCTCGGACAAGACATAAAAATGAGATACATTCACATGCTTGCTTAAAGAACTAACAGTTTTTACAAATATATATAAAATTTTACTCAATGCTTAATTTTGATCCTACCGGCTTAAAAGCTTTAGTTAGATCGACAATATCAGTTACACATCAATAGACTATATATTTTTAACAAACTAAATATTTAGTAAATCACTCTTCGGAAGATTAAGTGTTACAATCAACATTTTAGTAAATATTTAGATAAAGCGTACACAGAATTTTAAAACACTCCTTATTCTCGCCATACAGACAAATAAGAAAATTAATGTAAAAATTAAATAGCAACAAACAAACTCAATTGATTCTGTAGCCTACACATGAAATATTAAAACAGTAAGTACGGTATAATCTCGATCATCCGAACTGGGATCAAATGTTATCCGGATGATCGAAAATCCGGATAATCCGTGAAGTATAGAAATATGCAAAACAAATCTTAAACTAAGTATACCTTACGTTTATTGAGATAAAAACCATTTTGCAGCAGAATTTTATAAAATACATCAAAACAATTTTTCGCATTTGTCTACTGTCTTCTGCTCCAAACAAGCTTTAATATTGAGATTCCATCACTTCTTTAAATAAATTACAATTTGGGTAGTATACAAGTTTATCAATTAAAGGTGCCGTTTAAGTAGATTACTGCTCTTAAATATTTTTGTTTCTGATGTATAAGGATGACTTTAGTTCTAAAACATTATTACTCGTTATAAAAACTGTAACGAGTGCCAGTTAAATATATATACAACACTGTCTTGATCACGAATCAAATTCATATACAAATCAAATCTCGTAGTACTAATAGTGAGTTGTTACCAAAACAAAGTACAACTGACAAACATTTTCAAACTTTTATACAAATACCAATTATACAGAAACTAAGTATCAAGCATTCAAAAACTATTTTAAATTTCCTGATAATCAGTTTTATAATGCAGGGCACAAAACAGAACGAAAAATTCATAATGCTGTTAATTCATATACAAACATTGAAATTAGTCTACATTACAAAACTTTGCACTTAAAACAACCTGCTTACATGTTTGTTTCAATAGGACACAGTAAGTTGTAATTTCTGCACAATTTAAACACATAAAAAAAATTACCAATTTGAATTAATTTTACCTAGGAATGTTCTAAAACTTATTTTTTGTGAAGCATTAAATTTACCAGTTTGTGTACTGAGAGCTGTTCGTAGATGTCTTATAAAGCCGTTATCTTTTATTTAAGACAATTAAACCCTTGTTTGTCTTTACGCTTTTAAAAGCATTATATGGTAAAAAAAAAAAAACTGGAAATGGTCTATCTACAGTCTTATAAAGTTCATGTCACCAAGCATGAGACTGAAATTTGACATTTGTACGTAATTCCACACACAACGTGATTAAATCTATGTATTTTTTAAACTGCGAATTCTAGATTCAAAACTTAAGAAAGTAGACTTCGAATTCCTGCTTTTTTTTCCTAATTTGTTCACAACTTGTAGTTTAAAAAAAGAAAAGGAACTCCCCCAATTCTATAGCAACGGCTATAAAAAGGTTACATGCGTACTAATTTATTAATTGGCAAAATGTTTGTTTTTTTCCAGCAGTTTAAAATTTCTTCTTGCTTTTAAAAATCATTTTTAGTTTTTTTGAAAGACAAATCTAACGTGCTTCCTAGCTTGCATGTACAATTTCAGAAAGTACAATTGTTTCAAATGCTTAGCTCAATTTCAAATGCATTTTTAGATAAAAACAGTTTTCACATTGTGAATTACAAGCAGATATTTTAAAACGGTGCTGCTTAGTACCCAAGTTTTGCAACCACTTTTAGTGTCTTTCAATCTTGTCCTCAGTTTATGAGTTGACCCGTACCATAACTGCGATCCTTCCCAGGTGTATTAATTTTACATTAACTACCAGTTCATTTGGGTCACTAAGCTTCTCATTAGATGATTTATGCCGCTAGTTCGATTACTGTCTATTCCAGACAAAAAAGATCTAATAAGATTGAAACTGCAGTTTCAAGATGACATAAATACGTGTAATACACCGCCAGCTCTGAAGTTTTCATCCTATAAGATGCAATTTCAAATGTAGGAATACGAAACATGCTTGTCTTGAAGACAAGTTAATTTGATGAAAAACAAAATCTATAGTAACAAAAACTGATCAATTCCAACTTAAAAAAATACTACTTCTTAATGGTAAATTAGTACCACTAATTTTTGTTCGAACTATGCCTACAACGTAGGAGTTCAAATTTGTTAATTGCTTATTTACCGTAACTTATTGTACAGTTACTCGCTCTTCAAGTTAAAAATATATAACATGCTGTATGACATACCAACTTCTAACTTTATTAAGAGCCATTGGAAACCGAATTTAGCGTTTGAGAGCGATAAAAAAACTATTACATAGCTAACTTCGCAACAAGAGTTAAATATCAGTAATAAAAGAATTACTATACAACTACTGCAAATTATATTTCATAATTGTCGAAATCCGAAAATTAAGCTACTTAAAATTTCGACATTTTAACTTTAATTAATGATACTACACAGTTAAAATTCAGTGAAGAATTGACTTTAGATTATTTTAATTCAAGTGACTTAAAGCGGGTGTTGGATACACATATAGCTGTTTTCGTTGCTTTACATATAACTCCGTTTCTGTAGTTTGTCTCAGAATACTTTGTTTTGGATTAGGGAAGGGGGTCTACTAAATGGAGAAAGTTATTGGCAATTATTTAAGTCTGGTTACCAGAATTATTGAGCTTATATTCCATCTTAACTCGGCACAAAACTTTTCAGTGAACTTAGAAAATAAACTGAGGATCAGGCTTCAAAAGTTAACTGACTAACTGCGAGCTATCACACTACGTGCCAACGGCAAAATAATTAAAAGGTTTGTTAATTTCGGAACTGAAAGCAAAATATGTAAAAAACTTATTCGGTATTTATTTGGGATTTTTTTTTTTTTTTTTTTGCACTTTAGATTAAAATGCTGCGTACGTGCTACAAATTGCAATTAATATTTTATTAAAAAAAGCAGATTATTTATACACTCTACAATTTTCAAAATCTTAGTTTTTTTAGAGTATCTAAACTATCAAGAGAAAGAGCGTACAAAGAGGAGTAAATACCCTTAATTTATAAACTTTCTTTATAATGATGTAGTTTAAGTTATAAGGAGAGGTATATAACCTCAAAGTGGCGCACTCACGGGAGATAATGGGCTTAAGTCCCTCCTAGAAGTACGAAGACTGAATAATTCATCAGTTTTGAATTTCGGAAATTTTCCGGGAGAGAGTCATCTTTCTAATTTAAACATATTTAAGACTTCAAATTCGAAAAATTTTAGGAGGACTACTTGCCCTTTCCTTCCCTAAATTTTCCAGAGTTTTCAGCACTTGCATTTCGAAGTATTTCTAGCAGGGAACCTCCCAATATCTTTTTAGTGGGAGTACTCCTGACTCTTTTCTCTAACGCGTAACTTTATTTTATTTGGGGGGGGGGCGTTTGAAACTGTCGATGTTGCATTTCACTTAACTCTACTTTGAGCTCAGCACGAAAATTATAGCCCCTACTGGGAAACAATCCTGTGTGCGCCGCTGTAATCTCAACATATTTCTTGCGCAGTCCATTACTTCACAATAAAATAAGATTACTTCCAATGATTTTTGTGTTTATATAAATACAACTGACGCAAGGAGCAGTACAGTAAGTGACATTCATGTAAAGTCATACTTGAAAACACTACAATATTTTTGAAAGTCCAATTCTTCTCGATTGTATGACACCCCCCCCTCCCCCCGACTAGATAACGGTCAAACTACCCTTTCGATAACTATGCGCTTTTGCTTCGACGAAACGTTAAAATTTTGCACACAGAAAAGGTTTTTCAAACACAGAAGCACCTACATTTTATGCGATTTAAGTATAATTATCTTACGACCGTGTTTTACCTTCAAAACTCTTACAGTGGCATACATGTTAAGTTTTGAAGTTTTTCCTTATTGTTGATTTTAGGAATAGAATGACGACATGTTTTTTGTAGATTATCACAGAAATCAAAACTAGTTTTTTTTTTTTTTAGAGTTTCTAGGGCCGCTCGATTTTGCTTTCGTCAAAAATTGACACTTTGCGATGCCTGCTGAGCTGACAATGATTCAGCTAACTTTTAAGCTTAACTTCACAGTAGATTTCAACCACCGTTGGGATGACCAGGTTACAGTGGGATACTAGACAGTGGGAAAAACGAAATTTCTTCGATATTTCAAATTCAGAAATTTAAAAAAAGTGCCATATTTTAGTTAACATGTTTGGGGATGCCGTGACGACGATTCACGGTTACATTTTAACTGATAGGGAAGCTGATGCACTCTTAATTTGTTATCACTCGTGTAATTTATGCAAGTGTTAATTTATACGTTAAATTAAGAAAGGAATATTTAAAAATCAATATCAATGCATTAATTTAAATCTGATACTTTGTTCATTGAATGCATGTGATGGTCTTTCGTTTCATTAAAAAACGTTGGTTAACTTTTGACTCGATTAAAATATACTGCTTTGGAGGTACAGTGGGACAGTTGTGTTATTGCAACTTTAACATTCTCATTGGAATAAACATTTTATAACAGTACGAAATATTTTAGAACATCAAGAGTTAAAATTAAATCACTAATGGTCTTTGATTTACTAACCTTTTATTTTAACTATTTTTAGCTGCATTTATATCTAAAGCGTGCATTTACTAACCTGTTTGTGCTAATACTCTAATATTACTAATAAATGTTTCATTAGAATTGTAATCTGCATACGTTATTCTGAGTTTGTGCTTCTCCAAACATGTAACCGCGCTGAAATAAGCAAAAACTTATGGCTTTTAGCGGTTCAAAAACAAAAATATTTCGATTTTAAGACTTCCGACGTTTGACCGCGTTTTGATTATGTTTTACATTCTATCACTCCCATTTTCTCCTCCTCTAATGTATCATTTAACGTCAATAACTGTTTTCAATGCATCGGTGGTTAGTCTAAGAATTTTTCAATTTTAATACCGCATTATTACGTATTACTATTTTTAGGTCTTGTCCAAACATTTCTTACACGTTTCGTGGGCTATACATACATAAATTTGATTTTCATGTAACAATAATACTTTGTAATAATTATTTTTATGGGCCATTCTTAATGTCCCCCAGTAAACCATGTCTTTTCCTACTGTACTCCTACATGGGGTATAGGAACAACTTTAGTCTTTCGAAAATGAAATTTTTAAAAGGGAATATAATAAGTAAAAAGTTTAACATTTGCATTTACAGCTAAGAATTTCTACAACCATGTTCTGTCATTAAAATTTCCTTACAACTAAGGTTATAGAACAAATAACAAAAGAAAAGACAACTGTCCCGCTGTGTCCCCGGCCTCCCCTACATATGCTTTCTTGCAACTATCAAATCTCGTCACCACTGAAGTAAATTATGTCCAAAGCAGTTTCGAAGAAAGAGGCGATTTTATTTATACTCTCATTTATTATATAAAACTTTTAAAAAATATCTTATTCGCTCGATGTGACTGAATAGAAGGCCGGCTCTTCTATCCAGTCAGCTGAGCTCCGATAAAGAATTACTTGACCCATATTTTGCGCAACAGAGAAAAAAAAATAGGGTGTGTGAGCTGTGGGCTTACAAAGAATTTTGCAAGCATGGTTTGCCTTTTGTTTGACTAAAATGAAATAAGTCCGAAAGAGAATGCTTCCACTGCGTTCAGAGGAAAATGCTTTAGTTTTAGATAGGGAAAACCTGGGCACAGTGGGAAGGTTGATATAAAAATTTATCATATTTTTTTTAAATTTCAGTTAAAGTTTTAACTAGAGAATATTACTGTAGAACTTTGTTGTCGATGCAAATTTGATAATTTTTCCTTTTATTCCCTTTTAAAAAAATTTTCCAAAGACTCAAGTTGTCCCACTGTACTCATGTAGGAGTACGGTAGGACAAGACATGGGTTACAACAGGGGGACATTGAGAATGGCTCAAAAATAATTATTACAAAGTATTATAGCTATATGAAAAACAAATTTATGCATGTATAGCCCACGAAACTATTAAGAAATGTTTAGACAAGATTTAAAAATAGTAATACGCAATAATGCAGTATTAAAGAGCTGAAAATTCTTAGAATAACCACCAATGCAATGAAAACAATTAAATGACGTTAAATAAGACATTACAGGATGAGAAAATGGTAATGATAGAATGTAAAACATAATCAAAACACTGTCAAACGTCGGAAGTCTTCTTTAAATTGTAATATTTTCCTTTGTTTTTGAACCGTTAAGTCAGATTTTTGCTAATTTCAGTGCTGTTACATGTTTGGAGAAGCACATACTCAGAATCATGTAAGCAGATCACAATTCTAATGAATCATTCATTAGTATTGTTAGAGTAACAGCACACACAAACAGGTTAGCAAATGTACGCTTTAGCTGTATATAAAAGCCACTGAAAATACGGTTTAAATAAAATGTTATTTAATCAATGTAAATATTACTTATTTTAAATCAATGTTCAAAAATATTTCGCACTATTACAAAATGTTTATTCCATGGAGAACGTTAAAGGTGCAATAGCACACTTCCCTATTGTACCCCCATCAACATGTCCCACTGTACTCCCAAAGCAGTATACATTTTAAGAGTCAAAAGTTAACCAACATTTTTGTAACTAAAAATTAACAGTATGTGCATACAATGAAGAAAGTATCAGCTTGAAATTAGGGTATAAATTAATATTTAAAAATAAATTTCAATGCATTAAACTCAAAAAGTAACACTTGCACAAATTAGACGACATTGCTAACGAAAATTTAGAGTTCTACAGCTTAACTACTAGTTAAAATGTGGCAACGGCTAGTCTCCACAGCATTGCGAAACATGTTAACAAAATATGGTATACTTTAAGTTTTAGTCTAAAATATCTGAGAAATTTCATTTCTCACTGCCAGTGTTCCACTATACCCGTCCCCTCTACTTATGTATCGGTAGTTTTTATCTACAAATTTCCATTTGAAAGAAATAAAGCTCACGCGGACATATTGTAGTTTTGTGCTTTCTCAACAGCAAATTTTTTATCTTCAAATTCAGTGTATTGAATAATCAAGAAATCAATTGGGTAAACTTCTTCAAAACTAAGAAAATAAAAACAAATTATATATTTGAATGCAATTATTTAGCATGCCTTTAAATATAGTGTTTATTCTAAAAATCTCAGAAATAGGTGGTTAATTATTTCATTCACTGCTATAATAAAAGCTTGTATGCCTTAAATCATGAATTTAAGTTTACATTCTTCCACCTATCACGCGCCTAAATTTAACTCATACAGACTTCATTTTCAACACAACCTTTTAGGGAAACAAGTCGAGTGTGGTTAACATCTAACAGGTATTAGTTTTAGAACAAAGCACATAGGAAACAATTAACTTACTCGTTTTATTTAAATCCTGAACTTTTGAGGCGTAGTGATACACCAAAGATTGTACTTCAGCATTCAAAAACCATTTGTAGCATCTGAAAATATTTCTTTTATGCGTCTGTCACTTACGGTATTGTGTCAGTGGTATTCATATAATTATGAAGATTCATGATTCTACTTAAATTTGTCAAATCTGGGAGGAGGGCAAGAAATATGTTCGGGTAGGATACACCTCACCACTTACTCTACAAAAAGCGCTTTTGAATTTATAGTAATAAAAAGTTAATAGCAATGAGTATTAAATTTCTTTTTGAAGACTAAACGGCCTCTGCGAAATGTTAAACTTTAAATTAAGGGACATTAAAATTATTTGAAACAAAACAATACTTTTCTTAATCATAATGATCTATTGAGTTTTAACTTTAAACGCAATAAAAGTATCAACTACTTCCTAAAGTTGCAAAAGACTTTTCTTGTCGCACCATAATACTTATTTCACTTTCAACTAATTTTTTCATGAACACTGAATTTCAAACGTACACGCGGTTTAAAATAAGCATTTATTTTGAGTTCAGCAGTCATGATTAAGTTTAAGATTAGAATTTAAAACTTGTTGCGAAATTAATCCTACTGTTTTTCAGATAATTTTAAGATGCATAATCTGTTTTCAACAATGAGTTACGATGGGCAGATAGACTTGCAGAAAACTAAATATCGAAGTTATGGATTTGTTTTGTTAATTTTCAAGCAATATAGAACTCAATTACCTATATCTTAGAATTTTGTTTCTTTTAAGAAATTTTTACTTCATTTATATTCACATTTTTTACATATGACGAAAGTTAAACTCGAAGCCAAATACGTTAACATGTTATAATATGTTTTAGTTTGATACGAAGCTCTGAAAAATGCAAATTCCCGATACATCAATTAGATTAAAACCATATGAAATGTTTTGTATTTTTTACAATCATGTTTACTGCAGTCTAACAAATCTAAGACATGTTTCATACTTTTGAGTATTTAGAATCTTACTATCTTATTGGTCTGACACTTAAAATTAGTTTCCATCACGTCTTACAAGAAATAAATTTTCCTCCTAACCAATTATTACACTTAAATAATCTAATTTCTGATGTGTAATGATCTTGGGTTCTAAAAGATTGTAACTCGTTAATAAAACTATTTCGTTTACATCTAAATATTAACATTGTCTTGATAACAAAGTTCATATGCAAGATCAAATCTCGTAGATACATAAAGTTACTATTGAAGGTGTTACGAAACAAAGTCAAACTTAATTTTCAAAAAAACTAACTGCCCAACCGCAGGGGGGGGGGGGATGCCCAACCACAGGGCGTTAAGTTTGAATAGAAATGCAGTTAAATAAATTTTGGGTCGAAGCACTGTTAAAAGCATTGTAGCGAATTGAAAAAAGGTACTCAAAAGTTTTAGAGCACTGATCATTCTAAAAATTTGACCCAATCACAGTATCACAATATATTGTAGTTCTGTGCAGTCAAAACTAATTTCGTAAAAGTAGCGTTGTACATTCAGAAAAAAAATATATAGCACAGACTAAACGGATCTATTAAAAACAGGCCTTTGAAATTATGAAAAAACCGACTAATACCTGCAATTTAAAAATCTGGATCAACTTTTCTCGAGGAAAAATTGAATGAGAATGCTTTAGTTCATTCTTCACTAAATTTTAAAAATTTGTGTTTAACCGGACAAACTGAAGAGGGAAGAAAGGGACACAGTGCAGAGTGATGGGACAAATTGAATTTTTTATAATTCAATTTCTGAAAATTGAAAAAGTGCGCCATGTTTTAATTAACCTTGTATGGAAGCATTTCATCTTTTAGTTTTGCTGCATTTGGTATGTTTTACTGTTTTGAATCTAAGGTATAAATTATTCAATAATAAATACCAATTGAGTAATTCGAACCTGAAATCTTCCCAATTAATTTCATGCATTTTTTTTTCCTTATAAAATTTATGAAACTTTCTACTCTTTATTTAAAAATACTGCTTTCGGGGTACAGTGGGGCATTCTTAAAGACGCAATTTGACAGCGTATTAGTGTACCTCCAATATTCCTCATTATAAATTAAATATTTTATAATGGCAAGTATTTTAGAACAAAGATTTAAAATCAAGCTATTAATGAACATTGATTTTAATGTTTTATTTAAACTACTTTCAGTGGCATTTAAATGCATCTAATGAATGCTTTAGCTAACCCGTTTATCTGTTGATACCATATTACTAATTAATATTTCTTATGAATTGTAATCTGAATATATTAGTCTTAGTTTTTGTGCTCGTAAACCCTCTGACATTACCAAAATCTAAGGGTTGTGGCAGTTCAATAACAAGGAGTAGATTATTTCTTGAAGATTTAAGATGTTTTCCCATGTTTGAGAAGAATTTTTTTTATATTTTACATTCTATTATTTCCGTTTTCCCAGCCTTTACTTTCTCATTTAATGGTACTTCATTTTCAATGCATCATACTGTTACAAGTTTTTCCTATTAAGACTATGAAAACCCATTCATTTGATTACTGCTTTCATATGTTGTGTGCATCTCAGTCTATATTTAATACTCGTGTTGCATTAACATAGCTTATTTTTACGAGCCTTTCTTAATGGTTCACTGTACCTCATGCCTTGTCCAACTGTCTTCACAAAGGGCACAGTGGAAATTGCATTGAGAGCCCTTCTAAAATCCTTTTTTTTTAATGGAATGAGATGAATAATTATGAACAAAAATTATGTCAAAAGAGTTCTATAATCCTGTTCCACAACTGAAGTTTCTTTAAAACTAAAATTAAACTAAAAAATTTATATTGTCCCACAATACCCCCACTCTTCCAATTTCAATCGCAGGAATTTAATTTTTAGAACCGATCTTCAGAAGATTAGAAGTAAGGTAATAGATACTTTATTTCACACAAAAATAAATATATTGAAATATTTAGGGAAGCTATCATGCTGAACTACCTCCCCTTCCACAAACAATACATTCGTATGATTTAGCAAATCTGTTTATAAATACATGTTTAAGATTGACAGTGATTTTCATTCAAAAAGAAAGAATGCTTTACATGCCCTAGACAAAACTAGTTTTTGGACTACTTATTATACAGGAACTGTTAGTTTACTTTTTGTAGTAAGACAAGTTTTTTAAGTATTTTAATTTCGATCCTATTTCCTGAAACTGACTGCAGGAATCTAGAATTTTAGTTTTGTTTATAATGTGACTAGATGAAAATCTTTTTCGCCAGCAAACTGTTTTTGAAATTAGCTATGTATGTCTCATAGGAGAGACAAATATTGAAATTTAAATTGCTATTTATTAATAGATTAATCGCACATTCTAATTTATTCTACTTTTAGTTCGCTTTAATTAACTTTAAATCTTGAACTCAGTTTTCTGCTTATAAAACGCCAGTAGTGGTTTTCACAATTTTGCTTAAGCAAAATACCTGGACATGGTACAACCCCACGACAACACTGCATGTATTTGGTCCCATAAATAATTCCATTTATTTGAACAAAATTACTTAATGCTTCAATATTAGTTCAGCAGGAAGGCTATAGGACAAAAAGCAAATTTATGTTCGCTCCTTTTTCCGCTATTTAGTGGAATAAAAAAATTTGGAAAACTATGAATTACGGCCCATTCAAACCAAGGAGAAACCGGCAGTTTAGAAAAAGAGAAGAGACAGGAAAGTAAAAACTAAACATTTAATCGGTTAGTAAAAATAAAACTAAATACAACTGACCAGTCACTCCTAGGAAAAACTTGCCGATTTACATGGACGCTTTTCTTTAATTGGGCAACATCTAATTCGAATTTACTCTCAAAAATGATTTAAAATGCTAAAATTGCACGTCACGCTTCCTCACCGTTTTTAAATCAATTGCATAGGTAAATTTAAAACTACTGTTACTAAAATATTTAGTATTAGCAGTTTTACATTAAACGGGCATTCTTTGTAACTGAAACACGTATTTAAAATTTTAATAGCTATGTGTAATGCAAATTTTTCTGACAAATCGCACAAAAGCTAACATTTGGGAAATTTTAAGTTTAAAATTTTTATATAATAGGAAAGAGTGGGACAGTTTACATTTGTTGTATTTTAGCTCTAGAGAAATAGCAATTGCTGCACATGAAAACAGAATTCATTAGCTCCCGCTATTTTCTACACAAATTATCATTATGTTCATTTTTTAAAATGTATTATCTCTAGTTGCCCCCCCCCCTCTCATGAAGAGCACAGTATGTTGAAGTATGTTAAGGCACGAGGTACAATGGGATATTGAGAAAAGCTCATACAAATCAGCTGTATTAAGGCAATATATTACTATTAAATATACATTGAGTTGCACATAAAACATGAAGGCATTATATAACTGCCAATACTTAAAAGTTATGAACAAGCACAGGTGAGTTTAAAAATTATCTGAAATAACGTTTGATGCATTGAAAATAATAAACATTAAATAAATAAACAGTTAAAGAACATAAAAATGATAGAATATAAAGGATAAAATTTCCTTCAGACTTAGGAAAACAGTGAAAGTCTTCAACAATTTTTTTTTTTTTGGAACTTTCACAAGCCATACTTTTCGGCAATTTCAGAGGGTTATTACATATTAAGCACAAATTATGTGTAATGTATTCCGACCAGGGCTGTATTTAAAGGGTGAGTTTTTAGGGTTCAAACATTCTCCGAAATTTTTTTAAACTATTTCAAAAAATTCTTTTTATTCCACTGTGTTTGCGGGAAAAGTTAATACTTTATTTTTAAATTTTTCAATGTTATTTGAAAATTAGAATTATTGCACTAACACAGTGCTTTATCTTCAGTTTTTTTACTTTTGTTGCGGTTGTTGCGAACAACATTTCAAGCAATGCAGGGCTGCAGCTGCAGCACTTTTCAAATTTCGTAATGCCGCTATCCAACCCCCAAAATTCTTTAAATTTAAAATTTTTCAACTCTACATGTAAAACATTTTATAAGTGTCATAAAATATGAATTTAAAAAGTTAATTTTAATGCACGTAAATGAGTTTACGCATCTATTCTTTTGAGTTATTAAAGAGGCATCTATTATTTAATAAGGGTACAAGAAAATCCTGTGTAGAACACACATCAGATTGTTTTTCTTCATTTAATAGACCAGCCAGTTTTTCACAGTTGCTCATATCGTCGCCACCATGCTAAACTTACGAATATGAAAATTGGCACTTTTCAGGAGAGCCAAAACAATGCATATAACTTTTTCCCACCTGACGTGTTTGGTTATTTTCAATTTTTAAACTTTTACAGACATCTTTAAGTGTGAAACTATAGTTCGAGGGTAACATTTTAATTTTAATTATTTGTAAAATTTGAACTTGAAAAACGAACTTGAAAAACGCGATTTTTCACATTCGTTATTTTAGCATGGTGCCGACGATATTAATCCTTAAATCAGTACCCCTTTATTTAAATAATTAATGATACAAAAATCAACAGAATATAGAAAAGAAATCAAATATAATCATATAGGCTTCACAAGAAATTTTTTTTGCAAAACAGTCCCCGAAACAAAAGCCGGGTTACGGCCCTGATTCATATTACTGGTGACTATTTATGGAAGTAATGATATATTGTCAGAAAAACTTGCAGTAAATGTCTTTTTAGATATACATAAATACCATTATAAACAGTTTAATAAAAGTCATTAAAATCAATGTTCAACTATAAATTAGTTTAATATCCTTGTGTTTTGAAACATTTTCTTTGCATTTTTATGAAATGCTTAATTTTTAATGAGGAATGGTGGAGGGACAATACGACGTTGTCTCACTATATCAAAATAATTGAAATCAAGAGTCAAAAAGTGCACAAAATGTATGAATGAAGGAAAGAACATTTACATGCATGCAATTAAGAATGTTTCTGCTTTAGGTGGCACCTTTTTCAATTTTTAGTATTTGAAATAAAAAAAATTTGTTCAACTGCATCACTCCTTATTTTTAAATTTCTGCTGTTCACGTTAGGTAAATAATGATGATAATTTTATGAGTTTCAAGAAAAGTAATAAGTCATTAAAATTAAGAAATACAGCTGCACATTTTCGAAAAAGTTCAATTTTCGCTTAGTTGAAATTCAAGTGCTTTAATATGAAACGTGTTTGGAACTTAATTTCGTTTAGAAAACTATAAAATATTTAATTTAACCCTCCTCTACTGCGGTGGTATAAGATCACACATACACTACTGTTGGGTCGGATTCGACCCTTTTTTGAGCCTTTTTTTAACACAAAAAACTATCTTTTGGAAATTGGATACTAATGTAAAGTAATAATAGTAAAGGATGTAAAAATAAATTAGACAGAATTTTAAATTTGATTTGGGTCGGGTCGGATACGACCCACTGTAGTAGAGGAAGGTTAAAAGGAATTTTTACGCAATGCGTATAAGTTTCAAAAATTGGCAATTACTTTAATATTTGAAAATTTAATAGTGCATAGCGTTTCTAAATGACTAGCATATTTTTGAATTTAAATCAGTACGTATGTGCGATGTAAATTTAAGTTAATTTGAATGTAGTAATAAGCATTTGAATTTAAATACAATATCAGCACAAAAAATATTGAAAACCCATTATCATTCATCTACTTTTTTCAATTTAAAATGTATATACCTGTATGCAATAAAGTAACAATATTAAACCAGTTTTGATAATTTGATACGAATTGTTTACTTTTCTTACTATTTCAATTGTTCATAATCTTTTAAAATTAACAGTGACTTAGTAACTAATTTGTATTAGAAATTACTAAAAATTATAGATCGCATAAAATCAGTTTTGATTTTTGAAAAGGATTGAATCTATTTTAAATTAAGCTATCACGCACGACCAATTGATGATCTTCAATAATGCAAACTTTATTAAAGGGTATCTAATTTTTCGTGAAGTTTACTTAACTGCTGTTATTAGAACTACCTATTCATACACAAGCCAGTTGTGTTATTCATTCACCAAGATTCCTGGTGTCCAAGAGCTGCAAGTTTTTGGCTACTTAATCTTCGTGAAACTATTTGAGAAGTAATATGCAATAATATTTGATGTATGTTTCAAATGGGGCTGCGTTTAGCTTCTTGCCATTTGCAGACCTAATGCATTCCCCAAGAACGGCACCCACTTTCATGTGGCACCACCATAGGCGGAATGTCATTGCCACGAGAATTTTGACGCCCAGTTTTCCAACTAGATGGAGGCACATGGGCTCTATTCTATGCGAAACTGCACTAGGAATTTAATTCTGCCGAGAAATACTGTAAGCCAAACAAGTACTCGAGAGATCTTTTACATGCCGCATAATCATACGACATGGATGCTGTCGATTTTCTGCATCATAAAAATCCACCGAATGGAGTCCGGGGGGGGGGGTGTTGATCCCATGCCCTTGGGCGTGAGAGACCAGCGTTTTAACCACTAAACCACTCTGTCGGCTGTGTCGACAATATTTAATGAACATGTATGGGTCATTTTCAAAATTTGCTTACATTTGCTGTCCGGAGGTTAAAAAGACAATTTTGAAGCATAACTTATATTTTAAATTCAATGCGAACAATTTTCTGCAAGAAATACCCCCCAAAAAATTCTATTACTCAACAAATTATTGAAATTTATTCATTTATTTTTATATAAGTCTTTAAAAATGAGAATCAAGGCAAAAACGCTTGTCCATTTCCAATTTTTGCAAGTTCAACTATTTTTTATATACTCAATTGTATAAAAAAGCATATACAACAACTTATTTTTATATATTGACTATTAGTGTATGATATTCATAATAAATATTGACAATAGTAATTTTTTTTTCATTAAGAAATGTATGAATATATTTTGTCCGGAAGTTCTTGTCAAGTCCGTTACCCTAAGATTATTTTAGCTAAAAAAGGTATTTATTGAAGTCAAAAGATGGCTACACGTATTCAGTTAACTTAACAAATTAGTGACGCAACTATTTTGCTCCATTTTGTTTCCCTGAGTCGAGAAGTATTGCTGTGGTGTTTCGCACTAAATTTCTTCAAGGTGCGTATTTTTATTCTTTGTCAAGTCCGCTACCAAAGATTTTAGTGTTAATTTTTACTTTTTTTCAACTTTTACCCCTAAATATTGTTTATTATACAACTCTAAGAAAATGCATATTGTTGTTCAATTTTTAAATTCGACAACCCAGCCATAATTTGACATTTTGGTTGAAATTGTCAAGTCCGTTACTGTCAAATCCGTTACCAAATGTCAAATCCGTTACCATACAGTTTTTGATCAATATTTTAATCACAAACATCGTTTTACGCTTCAGGGACGCAAATAATTTCAAATGAAGTTGGTTCTTGGCTCTATGATTTAGTTTAAAAGTGAGATTTCAGTTACGGACGACCATTTTCCTTGCAACTTAAAGTTTTACAGCAGCATTAAAATACTTAATTATGCATCAAAGTGTACAAGAAATTACTCGTTCACTGACCTAAAATATGTGACTAAACATCTGTTAGTGTTACTAAAAGAAAATAGCAAGTTAAAAAATTACTTACAAATTTTGAAATGTAAGCATATGGTGAAAATGACCCGTATATATTTACTTCATTCAACTACACAGTCCAGTCACATTAATGTGACCACCACGTACTTTGACGTCGGCGTTAAATAACCAATCACAGATGGCACTTGGTAGTACAATACCGTTGAGGGGTATATACAGGGTGTGTAAGGGCTTTGGAAAACACTTCTATCGTTGGCGTAATGCAAAAACGAAGCGATTTATCCGAGGTGCAAAAGGGCATGATCATTGGCTTTCGGGCCCAGGGTGGAAGCATTTCCAAAATCTGAGTTTTTGACCTGTTCGCTTGCCGTCCGTCGTGGTAAAAGTGTACCTTGCATAGCAAAATGAGACTGCTCAAAATCAGCAACATGGAAAATGTGATGCACCAGGAGCCAGAGATGAGAGGTGAAAGACGGCTGCGGAGATACGTTCTGGTTAATAGACGGACTACCGTTGAGCAACTGACCCCCCAGATGAACCAAGGGGCTACCAACATCGTCTCCCACACTGTTTACCGAACGTTGTTGCGTCTGGGCTCCCGAAGCAGAAACCTGGTTCATGCATGTATGCTAACTGCTGTCCATCGACGACCAGCCCTGGAATTTGCACGCCAGTACCACAGCTGGACTTGCATTGAGGTGGCGACAGGTAGCATTTACTGATGAATCACATTTTATGATCCATCGGACAGACGGATGTTGGCTTAGAAGGCGTGAAACCTCTGAAAGGAAACACCCTGCAACCATTGCCCGAACGGTCCACGCTGGAGGCAGGAGCATTAGTCTGGGGAATATTTTCCTGAGGTTCTAGGGGTTCACTCATCATTGTGGAAGGCACGATGAATCAATACAAGTACGCATCTGCCCCTTGTGGTCTATGTCCACCCCTATATGAATATTGTTTTTTCTCAGGATGCAGCAGGACAATGCGAAGTGCCATGCAGCTGCCAATGAGCATGCGTGGTTCGAAGGGCACCAGGATGAGTTTACCGTTCTCTCATGGTCAGCAAACGGACCTGACTTAAGCCCAATCGAGAATCTGTGGAACAATCTCGATTGGGCTGTTCGCGCCATGCATCCTCACTAGCGTAATCTAGCGCAACTGGCCACGGCATCGAAAGTCAGCATAGCTCAACATTCCAGTGAACACCTTCAACCTTCAGGTACCTAACTGACTCTTCTTGAACGTCTTGAAGTAATTCGTTCTGAGAAAGCTGGGTATTCTGGCTTTTGATAGGTGGTCACATTAATGAGACTGGACTGTATAATTACTATTCATGTTTCGCACTAGTTTGTTCAATGTGTCTCCCAAATATCTTTTTACTGTTAAGTTTTAATCCGATAAGCTATTACTTCAATTTTATGAGCACGAACAGCTTGTCTTAAAGACAATTTTAATGAAAGGATAAATGCATATTAGCAACACTCAGAAAAATATGTTTGAGCGGTATACAATTTTTAAAAACCTGATCAATTCTAACTTTAAGAAATACCACTTTGTTATGTAAAATTAGTAACTGTACTCTTCGTTTGAGTTATTCTGACACAGGCGTTAAAATTTGTCACATGCCATCGGTATTTTCCGTAACAAATTTCTTATATAGTTTCTCTTACCTAAAGTTGTAAATATTTTGCTTATTGTATGATATACGAAAATGTGAACTTCATTGAAATCCATTCGAAACTAAATTTGTCACTTGAGAGCGATAAAAATAAGACTCGACTACGTATTAAACTTCGCAACAAGAGTTAAATATCATAATAAAAGCATAACGATGTGACTGTTATTGATAGCAATAGTTCATAATTATCGGAAACCAAAAATAAAGCGACATTTTAACTTCACTGAATTTTAGTTGTGCAGTTATTAAAGCATTTGCTTTTGACAATTTTAATTCAATTAACTATTTAAGCAGATGTTCTACGCACATAGCTGTTTTCATGTTTGTGTTTATAATTCGGTTTTTGTAGTCTAGTTTTTCCTAGGAAATACTTTCTAATGGAGATGGGAGGGGGGGGGGGGTTTATTGAATAGAAATTATTTGCAATGATTTAAGTCAGGTTACAAGTAGTATTGAGATTTTATTCCTTCTTAACTCTGCACAAATACTTTCCTTTCAGTATACTGTGAAGAAACAAACTTAAGATTCACGCTTCAAAAATTACCTACTCCGAACAAAACGTACTATGTGCAGACTAAAATAATGGAAGGTTTCTCATTATCGCTAATTTCAGAACTGAAAGCTGAATAACTTATATGTAATAAACTATTACCATTATTTATTGGTAATTAACGTATTTTTGTTTGCTCTTTAGTTTGAAATTTACTTTTTTTAAATTCAGTTTATTTTTTCTCAGCAGAAAAAAAAAAGACTGAGTACTTTAATTTTTCAAAATTTTGATTGTTAAGATTCTCGGTAAAAAATTAAGAAAATGAGCGTACAAAGAAGAATACATTGAATGCGTTTACCACTAACTTATGGATTTTTTATAATGAGGTAATGTAAGTTATGAGGACGGGTGTATATACATCGACTACATTTGTCTATTCCGAAGTTTAGCAGTAAAAGATTACTTCTAATGATTTTTGTGTACATAAATACTACTGAAGCAAAAAGCAGTTCCAAAAGTGACATCGATGTTAACTCAAACTCTTAAGCATTACAAAACTTTTAAATGAAAAATTCCAATTCTGGGCTTTAAAAGATGCGTCACGTGATCACTTAACGGTCAAACTAGGCCTTTGGAAATGACGCACTTTAGCTTCAGCAACATGTTAGTTGAAACTTTACACACCAAAAAGGTTTATAAACCAAAGGGGAAACATAGAAATGATCTGCTATTGAAGTTTGCATACGACCATGTTTTACCTAAAGGTATACCTGTTAAGCAGGACCGTCATTTTGAATTTTTCCAGGGGAGGGGGGGGGGCAAAGGGTGTATACACAATATAAATTTGCCAAAAAATGGCAAAAACCATGGCTATTTACATGTAAATATATTGATTTCCCAAAGGCAGGGGGCAATTTCGACCCCCCCCCCCCGAACCCCGAAATGACGGGCCTGCTGCTAAGAGTAAGCTTTTCATTGTTGCTTATGGGAATACAATGATACTATTATATTTTTCGTAGATGATCACAGAAATTTAAAGTATTTTTTCCGAGCTTTTGGGGACCGTTCGATTACGCTTTCGTCAAAAATTAAAATTTTGCGATATTCTTACATCCGACTTGATAATGATACAGTTAACTTATGCTTAACTTTACAGGCGATTTCAACCTAATATAGATACTTCCTTGCAAGTTGCAGTTTTTTTTCAAAATAAATTATACCTTACGCAATTGCGAAGAAAAGGATTTTAATTCCACTCATTAACCCGTAAAACTTGAAACCTTATTCGCTCGATGTGACTGAATAGAAAGCCGGCATTTCTATCCAGTCAGCTGAGCTCGGATATAAAACTATTTCTTGCCATATTTTCCGCAACTGAACTGAGAAAAAGCAAACACATGTAAACTGATCTCAAGATTTTTGCAACCATGGTTTGCCTAGTTTGCGTTTGTTTCAAGCTTTGAATAAAAATTTAGTTTAATACAAAAGAGAATGTGCTTGTGGTCTTAAACTTATGTTTATAACATTTATCAACAATTTATTTGATAAAAAAATAAAGCTTACACGGAAACATGAACGTTGTGCTTTCCCGACAGCAATTTCTTTTTTAATCGTCAAATTTAGTGTATTTGAGTGAAAAACAATTTATTCAAATAAATAGCTTCAAAACTAAGAAACAAAACTATATTATGTGTTTAAATGCATGTGCTTACTGTGCCTTTAAATGCAGTGTTTACTAAAAATCAAAAACGGGTGGTGAATTAGTTCATTTACTGATACAACAAAAACTTTCATGCCCATTTAAATCATTATTTTAAGTTTATATTCCTCTACCTGTCAATTCCTAACGTTGAACTTACATAGACCTAATGTTTAGCAAATCCTTTAAGGGTTAACATAAAACTAGGCATTAGTTTTACAGCAAAGATATCGAAAACAAATACCGAACCCTTTTTCTTGAAACCTTTATGCCCCGACGGGACTCAGAAGTCCCGCTTATATTAATTTAGTATTATGAATCCTTATATGGCTGGAATCATGCTGAAGCTTTCAAGTACCACTCCTTGTACTTCGCTGAGAGGCCGACAGATGGTACCTGCAATCTGAAACTTTTCTTAGGGGCCCTAAGGCGTAGGGGGCCTTAGACCATACTGATTTTCAAAAATTGCTAAATTTGGAACATAAATGGTTAAACCCTGAACTTCTAAAGTGCTGTGATATGCCCAAGAATTGTACTTCTACGTTTAAACGTTTTCAAATACGTCTTTTATGCGTATGTCACTTACGGTATTGATTCAGTGCTATTCATAAAAAGAACCAAAATCATTGGAAATGTTCCTTTGCTTCAGTTTGCCAAATATTGTGTGAGTGGGGGGGGGGGGGGGCACAAGAAACAATGTTAGAGGTAACAATCACTCAACTAATTGCTATATAAAAAGGTCACTTACGGATTTATTTTAATGAAGGGTTAATAATGAATAACTATTTAAATTATTCTTGATGACTAAGCGGTCTCTTAAAACTCAATATAAAATGCTAAAGAATCGTCAACCTGTGCAAAGTCATTTGAAAGTCTCTGAATTTAACTATAAATAGTAAAATCATCAAATATTATGTACTTGCAGAAAAACTTTCTTTTGACTCCATATTACACATTTAAAATTCAACTAGAGATCTTTCTTCATTGACTTTCCAACTTATAGGCGGTTCAAATTAAGCCAGTTATTTTGCGTTAATTATAAATAATTTTAAATTAGTATTTAAAACTTGTTGCGAAATTAATTCAACTATTTGTATGATTATTTTAGGATGCATAAACTGTCTTAAACATTGAGTAATTATGTACAGAATCACAGTTAGAAAATTAAATATAAAAATAAAGGCTCTATTTTGAGAATTTTTCTGGAACAATGCAAGCAATAACCTATATATTTGAAGTTTGTTTCTTTGAAGAATATCAACTGTTACTCCATTTTTCTTCACATTGTAAAGATATAACGGAAAATTAAGTTTCGTAGTAAAACGCATATGTACTATTAGCATCTTCAATTTAACACTCATCAATAATGAATTACTCATATGGAGGATAAACGTTTGAAATTTCCTTGTAAATGAGCTGCATAACAGTTATAGTTTTAAAATATTTGTACTCTCGCAATTTCAAATCTGTCTTTCAGCATTAAAACTTCACATACTACCTTTCCTTCAATGTTACCCTTTTTTCTTTTACTCTTAAGGTTAGGAATCAAAACAGCTCATCAGGGAAAACAGCTTGACGTCAAAATTACCACGACATCTAAAAAGAAAAACCAAAAATTAACTCGTTGAAAAGATTTGAGCAGTTTGGTCACATAGTAATGTAATTTTAATCGAGGTGAGCCTTGAATAATGGATCAAATAGAATCCCTTATATCTAATGTTATAACTAATGGAGAGAAATAGAGCAAACATCTTCAGAAAAAAACCTTTCCAACGACATATTAGGGGATGGGGGCATTTTTTGCCCCCAATTTGGTAAAGTAAGTGAAATTGAAAAAGTTGATTAAAAAAAACTAATTTGAAATTAAGAAAAATGGCTCCAACTTGCAAATCTACAGGGCTCTAACTAGTTTTGTACTAAAGTTCAAGTCTGTAGGTACTATGGGGCTACCTGGACGCATGCCAGCCATAAACATCCTTTCACGATAACTTTAAGCTTACTTTTTTTTTTTTTTTTTAATATAGAGATTCTTCCAAAAATCATGAAATTATAACTGAACTGAAATACTTCAACTTAAAATGAGACATTTCAAATTCTTTGAAAAGGCAATTTTTGTTTCGAAATTTGAAGCTCATAATTTGATAACGGAGTTGAACAGAAATAGACTAGACTGCAGTTTCAAAAACTGCATCAGATTACTAAACAAATCCTTAAAAATCCTAGTTCATACTTTAGAGAAATTCCAACTGACTACCGCAAAAAGCTCGTTTTTCTTCCCATAGGAAAAAAGTATCTAAAAACTGACGATACTTACCATATTTCATCGGTAATACATTACTATTTATTTAGAGGACATTACGGAAGCGAACATATCGCACGCCTAGAAGAATACTGTCAACTCAAAAACAGAAAAATTTAAGATGGGGAAAAGAAATTGATATATTAAAGCAATTAGTAATAGTGCAGTCTATCATACATTAGGTTAGATCATTTCGGCTCATTTGCTTTCATAATGCTTTTAAAATAAACGTTTCTTTTTGACTTTTAAATCATGGCTCTGGGTACATCTCTGAACATTCGGAGTTTCAACTTTTGAGTTTTGGACAGTATTCTTCTAGGCGTGCGATATCTCTAGCACCAAAACTACAACGGCTATGAAACTAATTTTAATTCTAGGTTAGAGGTTTCACTTTCGCTTAACTAAATTTGACATATTTACATAATTTGCTTAGCTTGTTCAAAAAACTACGGTTTTACTATGAAAGTATTTCAAAAGAATTTGATGTACGACGACAAACCTCGTGCATTGTTCTTAGCGGAGTTTTTTTTTTTTTTTTGGAGAAAACAGGAAAAATTCAGATTAACATCCATGATAAATCAATATTTAAAACTAAGTACGTATGTTGTGTATCCTTCTTGACGATGCTTTTTTGTGCCAACAAGTTGTTTAGTATAGTTCGAGATAAAACTCAACCACAGCAAGAAACTTCTCTAATGCTTCAAAAATACCAAAAAGTAGAAACTTTTTGACGCAAAAAAAAACGCTAAAAATTTGAAATATTTAAGCTAGCTCATTTCCATAATAGTACGGACCGTAGCAAAATACCAATACAAATAACTTTAAGGCACGCATTTCACTCCTCAGACTTTTTTTTGTGCTCTACAAAAAAAAAACACTGTTCAATATCGCGGGAAAACATCCCCAAACCAATCCCAACCATAAATATAAAAATACTATAAATTGATTACAAACAGAAAGGCTAAAAGGGAGGGGGGGAGCCAAAAAACAAAAAAGGGAAACACCAGCTCATATTTTTACGAGTAATTTTAACTTCAAAAATAAAATAATCATACCACTACTGTGATTTTCTTACGTAAAAATTTCCGCGTATTTACGCATGCGTCAGGTCTTCTGATTTTACCAAAATAGGGGCGATAGGTAAGATAACAATAAGGGAAAGAATAATAAGAAGCATTTTTAGCAGTATGAAACAACGTAGAACGATGCTAATTTCAAATATACATAGTTTAGTTGAATGTGTCAAAAGGATAGCAAATGCAAGTTTTAAACTGAAAACTTTGGAAAGTAACCTTTCACCCCTTCACTCTTTTTTAAAGTGGAACGGTTCCTGAGTGCTAAACGCGGTTATTCACGGACGGACAGTAGTATGATTCAAAATTATTTTCGTAGTAATTCAGTTCATAAATAAACGCACATTACTGGATATGCAGATGCAAATAAATAGTTCAACCACGGATATAAATATTTTGTAAAATAGCAAAGTTTAACAGCACTAGGCAAAACATACAGCCACTAACATTGTTGTAGCAGTGTAATTGAAAAATTTAGAGCTTACCCTCTTATTCTGCATAAGTCAGATGTTAAGACAAACTTCGCAAACAAATAAAAGCGTAAACAGCTACGCAACTCATTAAATAAATTTTCCAAATAGCTGCTGAATGCTAAATTAAATAAGTAATGAAATCTTAATTTTTTATGCACTCGCTAATCCGAACTTTCACCCACTGGACTATTCAAATTTCTAAAATGGCTGCTGAACGTAATGAATTCACCTGCCACTGAAAACTCTTGCCACTGTACACGATTGACACTGCAATTGAGAGGGGAAATACTTCAACTGCAGCATTTATTTTACGACGTTTCAGCAATTTTTTCACTTAAAGATTAAATTTTCCAAAGAGCTATTGACACGCACTCTTGTCTAAATCCCGCTCACTGGTAACTTCGAATCAGACGAGAAGAACCACGTGCATGCATGACGTCAAAAAGCCTAAAAATTTGCGTACTCGGTCAGTTGCAATTAGTTGTAGTTTGCGTTAAACACAAATAATAGTGGTACAAACTTTTTTTTTATACAGAAGCCATCAGCTTCGACATACATGAGGACTGCGTACTATGCGCTTTGCCTCATGACAAACACAGGACAAATTTACGGCATAAAGAGGATGAAATAACATCCATGGGCAAGGCGGGACTCGAACCCGCAACCACTTGCTAACGAGGAGAATACTCTACCTCTAGGCCCTGGTGGCCCCTAGTACAAACTTAGTTTAGACTTTTTTCTGCATTTTTTGTGGAAAACTAATTGGATTCTATCGGAATTTATAAACTGAATATAAATAAAGGATTTTTCGATATTTTTTTTTTTTTTTTTAATAATAGGAACTTCTGAAAAATATATTTCTTAATGTAGTCCTAAACATACGAACTTTGTCTTTTGCAGCGGCAGAAACACGAAATTTCAAAATTTGCTTATGATAATTTTTCACAAAAAGAAAAACTTACATCAGTTTAAAAATTTCGTATTAAGAATGTTAGCACAATTTCAGTAGTTCTAAAGAGCAGTCAACTTTCTTGTATTTTCCTTTTTATTTATTTATTTACTGCAAATTATCACATGTATTTTCCAGTGAGTATTGCACGGCATAGATACTGCGTAAATCATAATGACATTTACATCCCATAGGGAAGAAAATAGCACCTAGGTTATCGGGGAGACGGTGGGGGATCGAGCTCGCGATGGCCTCTACTGCACGCAGGTAGCTATTAGAGCTAACACTTTCAATCCCCTCGTCATAGGCGGCTGGTGCACCAAAAAAGTGGGGGTCAAGAAAAATACGGAAGAGGTGTCGAAAGAAAAGGGGGGGGGGGTTAGGATGAAGCATCTTCTTTTTTTCTTTTTTTTTCTCTACAATTTGAGTATATAGTATTCGATTTTACCCTTGCTGATTAATTGACTTCTAAAAAAAGTGGAATATTTCCTCAAAAACTAACCTGGCTAGTTGATTTTCATCCATTCTTATGAAGTAACATGAAAAAAGTCCGGTTTTTGGAATTTTAGCTTTTATTTCGGTGAAATCAATCAATCCACTGAGAAAAAAATCATTTTCACTCAATCATTACTTTTTAGCCGTGATAAGTGAGGGGGCAAAGACTCTTTACTTTTAGGAGTGAGGGGGCAGTCGCCCCCCTTGCCCTCCTGTACGAACTACCTATGCCCCTCGGTATGTAAGGACTCAGAACTCACTTCTAACCATTTTTTAACTACTTGCTTTTTTTCACTCAAAATTTTTTCTCAATTTTTTTCTTGAAAAAGCTTGAAATCACCCACACGGTAATATAGCTAGAACAAATTTTGCAAGTGATATATAGATGAAATAAATGACTGTTGTAATTTGGTGATTACCAAAAATAGTAAGGTGAACTGTAAAAGCTCTTCCATCTGAAAGCATAATGTATGAAATAATAAAAAACGAAGATCTGCAAGAAAATATTAACAAAAAACTGATGTTTTTGCATTGAAAATGGACTCTATTAGCTCTGGACGAAGTTAGTGTTTATGCTGTAATTTAGTGTTTGAATACGTTAGGTGAGGGAAGTTAATGATGTAACTTTGTGTCGCGGTCTCAGTGGCTGTGTGGTCGAAGTTGTATCTTCTAAGCTGGAGGTCGTGGGTTTGATTCCCACCTTGCCCTGGTTGTTCTTATTGTAAAATCTTTCCTGTGTTTGTCCGGAGTCAAGATGCTTGGCACGCAGTCCTCAATGAATGTGAAGCTTATTAGCTTCTAAATAAAAAATAAACTTTGTATCAGCTTATATTAAATGCTTCTGTTGGGAAAAGACACTACTCCACAAATATCGTATCCTTAAAATTTTGGCAAATATTGAGAAATTCCTTGCATGTGAAACGTCATATGGTTTGAAGTCTTGTCATATCGTGGGGTTACAAGTGAAACACACTAGTCAAAATTATTAAATTTCAGATTTTTAGTTTATCTTACACACAAAAATGAGCTGTTTCTACTAGGGAAACCCACTAAGTCATATCTTTATTATGCAATGCTATACTAGTGAAACACACTAAGTCGTATAATTAATGATAATTATTAATGCCCTACCATTATCATGCTGTTTTTTGACTTAGTGTGTTTCACTTGTAACCCCACGATATAGGGACATATCGTGGGGTACCTCTCCTTCAGGGAGGATATGTGGAGGAAATGATCCAGCGCTATATCACCTGGATCAGGCTGTCTCCTGTGGGGGTAATTCGTCAGTTCAAGAGCTTTACAATTCTCTAGCATCAGTTAATCACTCGTCTGTTTTTAAAAAAGGATCTTTCAAATCCAATGTTGAAACCTCTTTATCTGATACATAGATGTAATAAACTCATTAAAATTTGAACTAGGGGAAGAATGAATGATGATATGAAATGATCGAAACAAATTTGATTATAGTACAAAAGATAAACTTCTATTGGGAACAAAATTCTAAAATTCAATTTTGTGTGTATGGTATAGCTTGACTATGGAGAGATGGCAGATGAACTGGAAGCGGAAAGCATTCTTCATTTTGTAACAGGTAGTATCAGCAAGAACGCGCAAGCAGAAAAGTTGAAATTCCGCTTGGAAATTTAATACGGATATTAAGACTTCAAAGATTCAAAAAACATTTTCTGATAAAAATGATGTAGATTCTGAACGGAGAATGAAGAAGCAAGTATTGAAGTAAATTAAGTTTTTAGAATGTTTAACGTTTAATATCGTTTCACGTGAAAGGTTTGATCTCGAATTTCTCATTTACAAGGTTTTAAATTTTTGAGGAATATTTCCGACTTTAATTCCAACAAACCCAGAACAGTAACGACTAAATAAATTTCTAAAGCAGCTGCAAACATTATTCGTAAAAATGAAAGTGCTACACATACTGTTTCATATTTTTCCCAGCGACCTCGGATGCTTTTGCGCATGCTTCAGGTCTCTACTGATTTTGTTAAAGGTCAGTACGGATAGATAAAAGAGACATGGTACGTGAGAAGATTTTGCGTGGTTTTGTTTTTCGTTGAGTTTGTTTATTTGACGTGTTGATTTACGTTGATGTTTTATTCTTTTTTAATTTATTTCCCTTCCTTATGAATTCTGGAAAAGTAAAATAATATCTTACTAAGCAGAACCATGGTGTATTTTCTTAATCAAGCTGTCACCCCTCTTTGAAATAGAACCGTTCAACGGTGCTAGTTGCGCCTTTCGAGGTTGGACAGTAGTGTGGAGCTCATGCGCAAATTAGTTTTTGGAAAAAAAAATCAAAATAGAGAAAACGTAGTGTCGCCGATGGAAACTCATAGCTATATCATTTTCAACGATTTATAACTCATTCTTTTCCAAACATTTCCAGTCTCAGTAACTACAACGCAGATATTATTTTGAAAACAATAATTAAAAATTGCCTCAGATCCACTATGGATCAAGATAAATCGGCTACTCTTTCAATTGAAGAGGCAAGTGGATAAAGGTGATGTGTGACAATTTTTGAAACTTACTTTTTGCTATGGAGGAAGGTGTTAAGTCCATCAGTATCATGTCCCCTTAGTCACAAAATTGGTTGGTAACTAAGAATATGGCCCGTTTCACCCGTTGAGAAAAATCCATTAAAAAAAATAACACAAAATTGTTTTTTTTTTTGAAAGCTTTTTCTAGAAATTTAAAAATTGTCATTTTTCACCTTTATCCACTTGCCCCTTCAATTATTTCTGTCGAAAGTAATGTTTCACGAAAATTAGACATATGCTGTCCGTCCTTGAAAGCCACGCCTAGCACTCGCGAACAGTTCCACTTAAAAAAAAGTATATGGGTTGTGGGTAATAACTTTCCAAAGTTTTCAATTAAAAACTTGTATTTACTATATTGTTTCGACAAATTCAACTAAGCTATGTATTTGAAATTATCATCATTTCACGTTGTTTGATACGGCTCAAAATGCTTTTTATTATTCTTCCCCTTATTGTTATCTTACCTGACAACTCCTATTTTGGTAAGATGAGAGAATCCCTGACGCATGCGTAAATGTGCGGAAGGTTTTACCTCAGAAGATAACAGTATTTACTTATAAATCAATTTGCTGACAACAAAGCTCGATAAGGTCTTTTCCTTTCATTTAACTTCTACCAAATGTTAAGTTTATTTCGGTTAAAATAGTTTTCTTCTGCTTATTTTGTGTATCTTGCATGCTTTGCTTCAGATCGAATACAGACTCTGTGAAAATAGGTTTAATGTAGTAATATAATTTCCCGTAAATAGCGAATTAAAAATATAAATATTTGCTCACTTTTATCTGTACATATCTTTACCTCTAAGTTTGTAAAATCTAGAACATAGTATTACATATTAAATTAATTTGTTCCTAACTACAAGATGGTAGTGCAAGCTTCCCAATGAGAGGTCACGGGAGGTCTCTATAATCTTCCAAAACATTTCTTATTTAGCAAATATTGTCTATCGATTCTCCAGACACCCGACCCTTCATTCTTCACAAAATTTGAAAAATGATAGTAAATTTTTGATAATGTACGAATTTTTGAGATGAACTTAGATTTACCATGTAGGCAACAGTCGTAATGGCGAGGGGATTCAAAAAATGCACAGAAAAAAATGTTAAAAATACTTCTGATGAGATAAACAAAGTAACCTCCAAAAAATGCATTGTAATGGGACCGTAAATCCGCTGCTAGGATTGGGCTCCGGTTCTACTGTTGCAAAACCCGCCCCATTGCCTCAATTTTTTCAAAGACATTATAGAATTGAAATGTTTAAAAAAGTCAAAAAAAATTCTGAGAAAGTCACCAAACCTTTCCTACAATCACCAAAAATGGGCGAAATTGCATTTTTAAGAATTCAATTTCAGAAAAGTTCCAAGAGGAACTCGGGCAAGGGCGGATCCAGCTTGTGGTTAAGGAAGGGGTGTTTTTAGGAAAGCGAGGGGTCAAAGGGCAATTTTTGAGCAAAAATGGAGGTGCTTGGCAATTTTTTCGTAATATTAAACCCAAAATATGCAGTTTTATGCTATATTTGGTAGCTCAAGGGGGGGGAGGTCATGACACCTCCCCTCCCTCTGGTTCCGCGCTTCAACTCAGGCCCTCAGTAAAGTCAGAAATAGCATAAATAAAATTTCCATTTTGACAAAAAAAAATCGGCTAAGAATTTTTTTCCTTCTTCCAACATTACTATGTATTACCTAATTTTTTAATTTTTTTATGTCAACTTTAAAAAATTTCTCATCCACAACACTAGGGTGGGTCGAAAAAACTTCAATTTTTATTTTTAAGTTATAACACTGCGGAAAAATTGTGAATTTTCAAGACGAAAGAAGAATAAAAATTATCGGAATCGAGTGATATCTTCCAGTCGCATATAGGCCATAAAGTTAGACAAAATATGAAAAAACTTCATTTTCGCATTTTTTTTTTTTTTTTTTGAAATTTTTGATTTGGATGATTTTGTAATGTAATAGTTTGTAACGTCTGCCAAGAGAGCCTCAAAACATAGTGCTTTAATTTGGTGCAGATCAGTTAATATCTTCCGGTCACGCATTAACCCCAAAAAATGAAAAAAGTGTCATTTTTGCACGTTTTAGTTATTTCATAAAAAAAAAATTAAGTTTTAAATGCAATAGCTACAGTTTTTTTTCCCGACGAACTGACAATAACATTGAAGACAAAATACTATCAGGTTCAATCAATGTTTTTCAGTTGTGCAAAGCTGTAGAAACTCATGCGCAGACGTCAGGTTGCAAGCTAGACAACGTCGTTCATCTGGCTGGTATGCCCCCTCCACTCTATTCCTGCCTTTCCTAGGACCACACCAGTGGTCTACCCATATGACTTTTTTAGTCTGCGTCCCCCAGTAGTAAACGTAGTGCATTATTTATTTCAATCTAACTGTTTTCGTTCTGCAAATCTTGTAGTTTTCTGCTGCGTGTGGATTCTGTGATGTAACAAAAAGTAATGTCATGGCCAAGCCAAAGAAACTAATAACAAGACAAGTAAAGTTAAACTGCGAAGAGATGGCAGGTTGACTGGAAGCGGAAACGGACCACTTCATTTTGAAAAGGTTGGATTAGCGAGGAAGCATGACTTCACTTCTTACGCTTACACACAGATCCAAACAATTTCAAAACGAAGTGGTCCGTTTCCGCTTCCAGTAGACTCGCCGTCTCTTCATTGTTTACCAATATTCTACTCTCAGGCAGCTGGCATGGTCCTAGAAAGGCGTCGATGGAAGGGAGGGGGAACACCACAGCCAGGCGAGCGATGTCGTCTGGATTGCAACTAGACGTCTGCGCACGAGAGTTTCTACAGCTTTGCGCAACTGGAGAACATTGACTGAACCTGACAATATTTCTTTATTAATCCAATTGTCAGTTCGTCTGAAAAAATACTGCAACTTTTGCATTTAAAAATTAATATTTCATCCAATACCAAAAATGAAACTTTTTTATTTTGGGGGGTAATTTTGGGGTTAATGCACGATTGTAAGATATTTTACTGATTGAAAAAAATTGAAACATAATATTTTGAGGCTTTACTTGAAGACGTTACAAGAACTGTTATATTAAGAAAACGTCTAATTCCAATATAAAAAAAAAAAATCTCAAAAGTGAAGTTTTTTCATATTTTGTTAAGCTTTAGCGCTTATGTGCGACCGTAAGATATCAATCGATTTCAATAATTTTTTTTTCTCCTCTTTTTGTCTTGATACTTCACAACTTTTCTAAGCTCTATTACAACTTCGAAATGTCTCACTAATAACAAGTCCAACAACCTGACTAACCTACTCCAGCCCCCTCACTTCTTGGTTGTTCTTTTGATATCTCTTAAAGAACTTAAACCAAAGTGATGATATTGAATGATTAAAATTCTGGGTAAAATCCTACAATATCAACAAGCAATATCAACAATCCCCAAAAGCAAAAAGTTTGTAGCAAGATTCCATAGTTTGGATAAGTTGTAGCAATTTTCTTCATATAACTATTGGATGAGAGAGGGGGGGGGGGGGATAAAACTAATAGAATGAAAAGTCTCACATATAACAGAAGCTGCTGTGTTAGACTTTTACAGCAAATCAACATTTTCGTAAACTTTCAGTAATATATTTTTATCAGAAACTTTTCCCCCATATTTTTACATATTTAAGATGAACTTAATCCTAATTATTTTAAACAGCACAGACAAAGTTAAAATGAAGTTCACACAAAATTACTAAACATCACTTTTATTTCAGCATACATATATTATGGTACAAATATCAATTGTTTGAGACTAGTACTAGTTTATTGAACATGTAAGTACCAAAAGTATATCTTCCATCTTTTACTTGCAGTTCAACATGTAACTAACAAATCAGTATCAAAAGTTACTATTTTAACAAGATCAAAATGTTTACTTATTTCTTGTTATAAATAATAAAGTAAAAATTAACATCCTGAGTACTTTCTACAAAATAACTAACAATATTCATTCTGAATTACTACTCATTTTGATGAGCATAACAAAGTTATAAATAATTACATAACAAAGTAGTTTATGTTGCAGGGAAGAAAATCCAACCAGATAATGTATTCAACTGTAGTGTTATTTTCAATGTACATCAATATTATACAAAATACTTTGTTACTTCATTTGGAGCCTGATATGCATTTAAACTATATATATATTTAAAGGAAAAAAAAAATATTTTCTTTATTTTCTGAGATTGCTGATTAAAAACATATGAAAAATAACTTTTGATGAAATGCAAGGTAGGATGTAACATACATTTATAAATTCATTACCAATCCATTTTTATTTGATACATGTGTTTTCTTTCAGTAATTGAGCAAAATGCGTTTGTAAAGAGTTATTTGTAAATATTAGCACATAAAAATATAAAAACTAGGCTATGCTGAACTATTTTGAATAAATTTTAAAGAATTTGTACTTTTTAGGCATTGTGTAAATGATCAATATTTAAAGTAAACTTTCAAAAAATATAAAAACTAAAGTCAATGTTGTGTGCTAAACACATTGGTCTATATGCATACATAAAGCTCCAAGCATTTGATTAAAAAAGATGTGATTGGTATGCAATTTAACAGAAATAACAGGAAATTCAGTGAAAATTTAGTTTTTAAGACAGCAAATGCAAAAACTAAGAAAAAACTATTTCCAAACAACACTTGCAGATTGAATATATTTTGAGAAGACTCCATTTAAAACAAAAAAACAGTGAAAAAATGTAATTTGGAGCTCAATTTGTCCCTTTAAATCCATGGTAATATAGTAATAAAGTTACATAACAATACCTCATGATAGGTTAAAGAACCAGAATTCAAAACCATGCAATTTTTTAGGATGCAAGCAATGTAAAAAGTACTTAATGCCAAATTTAACATCTGTTTCTGAAGCAGCTTTGTCTCTCAAATATAATCCAAAGATTTTAAGTTATGAACTGCAAAAACTACTGATCTTTTTACATTATATGAACTTAAAGAAAATACTTTTAATTGCTATCACAGATGATAACAGGGTTTGGTTTTCCTTCAGTTTTTTTAATTGAAAATTCCAATTTTTATGAATAACCTTTTGTATCACAGGAACAGAACACACAAGGATTTTATCACACTGATGATATAAAAGACATACAAAAATGTTCCTAAGGACGGTCAATAAATACTGAAAGTTAAAAATTATACAAAATAAGGTTTATATTTTTGCATGTATGAACTCAAAATGAAATGTAAATTGAAAATTCTATAGACCTCCAAAATGTGAAAGAGATAAATGATGTATATTTTAAGTACAAATGAATATGCACAAGTTCCTATTGATGAAATTGAATATTCCAATGAATAGAAAGTTTTTTTATATTAAAGATTAGAAAAACAGCAATAAACTATATATCTGCATGAAATACAAGTAACAAATGCAACATCAATTTGCTATAAAACGCACATTGTAACAAAGACATTTGTCTAAGGTTTAATGTAAACAGCAAGTACAAAGGAAAGGCTGTCATGAAATTCATTTTTTTTTTTTTTTTATTATTTTTTTTTTTAGAGTTTTTGTATAAAGGCTCTTAAATTTAAAGCACACATACATAAACCCAAAATCGGGAATATTCCTGAACCTTGTTCAAAAATTAGAATAAGTTTGTTTCAATCAACCAAGACACAAAAAATGTGAAATTAACTCCACACACAATGCCAAGGACTAAAAATAATGCTGAAATCATCCCAGCAATAGGAGCATGTTCTGTGTCCACACACCTGTAAATAATTTAAATAAATATAATTCTCAGTTTCAATAAATAAAAGCATTTATTATTTTATACTTTCATTTACTTTTATGAATTTGACCATAGAGCTTGCATTAATACATATTTGAATAACTTTAAAAATAATTCATTATTTTAGAAAAATAATTCAAAAACTAATACAAAAATTACTTTAGAACAAGAACTTGATTCTAGGTATGTTATAGCCAGATAAAAGTACTATTAAAATCATAGTTCAGATTAGGATTTCATGCAACAGAGTGAGACAAAGAAAATTTAGAAGGATTACTATGTACTGTATGCATTCATGTCATTGAATTAATAAAGATTATTGTAATGCTTTACAGAAAGTACATTTTCTGCTACCTGTATATATTTCTTTTTTGAATTAAGCTTCATATTTCAAGAAATTAATAGTATATTTATGATATTTAACAAACAAAGAATTTTACTCACCCAGGAGCATACATCATGGCAAGACTGCTGTAGTACCCACTGGTCAAACCCAGAGCAACAGCCATCCCAAAATATGCCCAATCATTATCTATGAGCACAGGAAGGTGCCTTTTGTCTGGTTTATAATTACACAACATAAAATATGGTATCATGAGAATTCTTAAAACAACAGGTATCCAAAGATATTTTGGTCCAGGCTAAAATTTGAAAATAAAAAATAATAAGTACATTTCACGTAAAAATTAACTAAAGTTATTTAAGTTGCAAATTAATGCTTAATATTCAAATTACAGAACAGCATATAATCAAATTTTTCTCATTTAATTCGATCTTGACTTTTGCTCTTATATTTGCTCTTATATTGTTTTACTCAAAGATACTCAAACAAAATTTGCATAGCAAAATAAAGTTTGCTCTGCAGTACATCTTCCGTTGATTAAATTTCATTGCAATATTACTAAATTTTTTTCTTATTTTTATTTAAACACCATTTCTCTAAGTAAAATGCAGGGAAATTTTAATGCATGAATTAACTTAATTTGAACAAGAAACAGACAAAGCTTCAATTCAATATGTCTCTTCTTTTGAGCATAGTAATCATCAGAACCTAATTATATACATTAGGAAAATTATTAAAATAAGCATATAGATATACACTACACATACCTAAAGTATGCACAAATAATTTCTTACATACGTAAGAAAAAGTTGTCGCTTCTAAATGAAAATATATATTGCTTGCGCATTCTAATTCACATTTCTTTTAAATGAGATAAACAAATGGAGAGTTCAAGGGGAACAATACCTGTCAGTAAGTTTTCTTCATGGAAACTGCATAAATTACCAATAAGTGGTTGTTAAAGTACTTGTGGAATAGTCTATCACTTTTTGTACAAAATCCTGTAAGTCAGCAGATATATTTGAAAAAAGGCTGTACTGGGGGGAAAATCCTTTCAGTCAAAAGATTTTTTCACAAAATTAGCTTTATATGGTAGATGAGATTTTCCTACATGTATGTCCCCATCATATAGCAAAACTATTATTTATGCTAGTATGTACATTAATTACTTTTACTGCAATAAAAAAAATTTTAAGGGATTCTCCAGCTTGAGAATGCCTTTTGTCACTAAATATTTTTATAGATGAAAATATCTTTTCAACTTCTGCAAATATCATTGGGTAACATTCGAGGTACAGTAAAACTTAAAATTCAGCTTGAAATCTAACAATTTTTTCCAGTTAATTTACAGTTTTTCAAAGAGTATTTTTCCTCCAAGATTTCAGTTTACCTAAAAATATTTGCCGAAAATACTATCTGCATTCTCTATATATTTAGTTTGCCTGAGTGAGAATTTTTTGGCTGTGAATAACACAAGTTTTCTTAGCATGTGATTCACATCTTTTGTAGTAGCCTGTCTTTCAGTCATCCTTACTTGACTTTTTCTTCATTATCAGCTTCCTACCCTGTACGGCAGCGCTGTCCTACTGACAACAGTATCTCCTCAAACATAACTTCTGGGTTAGGTACAACACAGGTTTGGAACTCGCCAAACACTAAAATAAAAGCTTCAAAAACTCAAATTTTGATATGGGAGATAACGGAGAGAGTGCAACATCTTCCTTTGGAGTTCCATAAATCAGGCTTCATTAAAGCACTTTATTGTCTCTGACTGAGCTTGGTTCTCAGAGGAATTGATCCAAAGGACATCATCTAAGGAGCAAGTTAATGAGGCTGACATGTTAGCTTTATTAGGATGATCCACTCTAGGAGTTGAGCTCAGTACTGCCTTTGAATGCCTGCACAATGCTTTGGTTGAAAGTCTGGGATTTTTTTTTTTTTTTTTTGTTTAAGCACAAATTTTAGTGTCCTATTTGAGAAGTTTCACACTTCTGCAAGCAAAAATGCTGCAAATGAATGATTGCCAATTAAGTCATGTTTTATATTAATCCTCTTGTAGCACACCTGAAATCAACCATGAGACACTGGAGATCAAGATGTGAGGGCAAAGAAAACTAAGAATAAACGAACAAGATATTCTAGAAAACTGAATACACAGGACTTTTCAAAAAAATAAATAACGGAAAAATGTTCCAAGTTACAGAGGTACATACACATTGTGAGTAACAGCTCATACATTTTTTAGTAGAAAACATAACTTATAAACGTGGTCAATAGAGGTTGACCTGCATTAAAAATGTTCTATGAATAGTCAATCTTTGAAACGTGAGAAACCTTAAGGAGGTGGTCAGTATAGTGAATTTAACTTTGTAGATAAGGTAAGGGTTAAGGTCCCTAAAAGTTTCTATTTTTATTTATAAGACCTAAAGACCAACATGAATAAGTACACACATTGTCCCTAAAAGTTACATAAATTTAGAGACACTGCCAAAAGCACTTAAAATTCACATGGAAGACACAGCTTTAAAAGTTGCCATTACAATTCAGATAGTTCGTCAATATCTTCATTAGCATAAGGGCAGTCTTGTAAAATATCTGAATATGCAATTGCAATTCTATTTTACATTTCTATAAAAATGTTGATATCTTAATTGAATGTGAGAAAAAATTAGGATTGATAAAAGGGAGAGCAGAAACTTAATTATGAGTTCTATGTTTTTCTATGTTAGTATGAGTCAAATTAAACATAAGTACTTACCCATTTAACCCAGTTAGGAAGTAAACTCCCAAGCATAGCAAAAAAGTTGAAACAGAGATAACATGTAACTGGAGTAAAGTAAGCATCTGAAAAATAGCATTTAACAAAATCTTTTCAGTATATGAATTGCCAAAAATAAAATCATGTTGAAATACACCAAGCTGCAAAAAATTTTCGTAGGTCAGTGGTAGGGGAATGAAAAAAAAATTGAATTTGGAAGTAATTGATGGAAAGCTGGAAATTGTTTTAATCCATTAAGTATGGATCTGGAATGTACATATTAAGTTTTTCCTCATCTGCTAAGTGAGCTCTGATTGTAGAGTCCAAATTAGTGACAAAAAACATCTGTATTTTTATTAACATAATAGCATCTCAAAACTACTCCTACAGCGTACATACATATAAGACAAACTGTAGAGCTTGATATTCTAAACAAAATGAGTACCTACGATCTATATCTTTGTTAAATACTAAGTGCACAACTTAATTTCAAAGTTTGGTTTAAATCACTACTTAAGCTGGAAAGCACCTTTCTCACTCCCACTGACCCTCCCTATGACCCACAACCAAATAGATGGTCGTGACATTAAAAAAAAAAAAGTGGTGCCTTCAATAATACGGAAGCAGCTACACAGCAACTTGATCTCCAAGATACCACTACAGTTAGAAGAAATCTAACTTGGGAGCATTGTGAAAGCTATGCAGATCCTAACTAAAGTATTTTGATGCTGCTAGATTAGGTCTGTACCAACTATTTATGCTGCCAAAAAATATTTATTACAATGTATATAAAAAAAAAAAAATCCAATCCTTATGTAGAACTCATTTTATTTCATAAAAGGAAATGCAAAAATACTGATATTTTAATTTCACACACACATTATATATATATATATATATATATATATATATATATATATATATATATATATATATATATATATATATATAATGTATCATTACAACAAGAGCTCAAAGTACAAATAGCAATGGTCTAGACTTTAAAACAGTTATTTTCCTATTAACTCACGAGAACTTGCACCATTATTTGTCACGGTCAAAACAACCCCCAATATATTTTTTTCCCTTTATTCCTTATACTTTCTTCCCAACTTCATTATTTATGTTTCGTCACCAACAGAGCTTTTTGCAATGATTACTTTTTGACTTGAAATGCATAAAGAAAGTTTTTAATAAGTTATTACAAAAATACTCCAGCTTTCAAACGCATCACTAACATTTTCATGCATTTCCTTTTGACCCAGGAAGATGAGTAATTACATTTTGAGCTGGAGCATGAATATTAGCTCGGACACCAAATATTTCGGTCAGGTTGTGTTGCTAATATGCCGTTTTCCTATAGATTTTTATCAGAAATAGACCATAACATTTTCATCCACTTCACGAATTCTATGAAGTAAAATGCTGTTCAAGTCGTTCATTTTGCATCTACTGTGTTCAAAGGGGATTGCAGTACTTCATTGATCCTTAATAATTGATCCTTTGCTTGAAATTATCCACTTAACACATAAGTGCTCAAAACGGAATGGCAATTGAAACAATGAACTGGCTACTTTTCATATCTATATTTATTTTATTTAACCAACTTTCTTTTGTGCTACAATTTGTTTTGTTTACTGCTTTTTAATCTTCTGGGTGACAGTTGCTTGTAGAACAGTTAACTTTCAACAAAATATATTTGAATATCGCAAAGAATTAGTTTAGAGTTCCCAAAAATTTTAAGCTTTTTATTCAGAAATCGGATTTTGCTATGTTTACTAGTTTGCAAGAGAAGGTAACATTGTTAGCAATTTTGAAGAAGACGTTTCAAGTCTAATGTCATACATACAATATAATAAAAATATAATGGACTTGCAAATCTGAAGAAAAATGTAGTAATTTACTCTAAGTTGTATAATGATATTAGGTTAATAAATTACTATTTACAAACACAACATATTTTTCCAAAAATAGCTGGAAAACTTTTACTATACTACAAAGCATTTTTGGTTTTATGGAAAGCTCAAGTAAAACTTCTCAACAAATAAAATTTAAATTTGATTTTTTTTTGTAATGGTAAGATTTTCCTGTAAATTAATATAAGTAAAACAAACAGAATTTTGAAAGCTAAAAAAGTAACAATCAGATAATTAATCAGTGAAAAAGTTTGCTTTTCAGCCAATCGTTCCTACTCCCTAAGTAAAGTTTACTATAAACGTTAATTTTAATCAATTATAGATGAATGCATAAATATTTTTACTGAAATAAATTTTTGAAGTAGTTATTTAGAGAAAAAATGTACTACATAATATTGGTTCAAAAAATTTATATCAAATGAAAGAATTACATTTTCTTGAGCTTTAGGCTTATTTACAAGTTTATTTTATAAAGTATTTCACAGTTTATTTTCAAAACATTTTTACTTACCAGGGATGATAAAATTAGGATCTACAGGCTTTATATCAGCATGAATAGCTGGAAAAATTGTAAGAGTGACAAAGAACACAAGGAAGACATTGAAACATTGAGGCCAAGCCTGAAATTTTTTGAAAAGTTATTAAAGTACTTCATTTCATACATAATAGCAAGTTTATATACTACCACATTACCAAAAATCATACTCTTTGAACTAAAAACCAGCATCTGAGAGACACTGAAAAAAAAAAGTCGCTCAAAAATGCAGGTAAAATGAAAAACGGTAAATGAGAGATGAGTCAAGGATATACTCTTGCAAATAAAACTTGAAAGTGAATCCAGCATGATCTTTCGCTTTAAAAGTAAATGAAACACAAAACGTTTGTGTTTGTGATTTTTGTCAAAAGACATCTCTATTATGAATTCATTATTGCTGAAACTGGGGAAAAAAATCATTTAAGGAAACTACCTCTGAACAAGGTTTCAACAGCTTTTTGTGAGTTGAGTAAAATGTTGAAAAGCTACATTTATGGAAGAAAGATTTAAAAGTGAGAAGGAAGTCGATTTCTTTTATTCTACTCATCAGAAAATACAAACTCTCTCAAATTTGCTGATTCAAAATCTGTAGATGTCTAAAACTTATTTAAAATTTAAGGTGTAAATAATGAAACATGTAGTTGTTGCCCATTGAAAATAAAATTGTCACGGTACAGATGTTGAAAAGAATTGAATCCATTTTTATTTCAAAGAATTTGCTTTTCACTATTACAAAGTATTAACTTTAATATTAATGATAAGAAAAGCACTAAAATTACATCAATACTTTTACACTGTATCCTTGCTTTTAAACATATAATAGTTTTCAATCTTTTTCTAGGCTTACTTTTCATTGCACCTCTACAATTACACATAATATGACTTTTCCTGATTATATATGTACATGATTAAATATATCATGAGCAGAGCACACAAGATATGCAAATGCATATGTGCATACAAAAACTGCATATTTTTGTATCTTTTGATTACAGGGAATGCATATAAATGTATAAAAACTACATTTTTATATAAATGCATGCTCTTCAGTTGTCCATGTGTTTTTAGATAATATGTCTTATATTATCGTCTTATATATAGATAATATGTCTTACTTTATGTTAAAAGAAAGATAACAAATATTTCTTTTTCTGTAAAGAAAGGGAAATTGAAAAACTCCTGGAATGTCATTTTGTAGACATGAATACAGTGTTTCCACTAGTCATTAAGAATATACAGATTTTCATATGAGGAGACAGCAATGAGCAATCCTTAATTTTACAGGTATGAAAGTCAAGTTTGAAAAAAAAAAAGGATGAAATCTACACTGATTGAAAATTATTGCAATAAGAATGAACATAGATATATACAGTAGATAATTATAAATGCATTAGAAATTTTTTTTAAAGTATTATAAAAGAACCAAATTATAGATTTAACAGAATGTAAAAGAATATTTTATGCATGAATAACTGTCATAACAATTATTATTGCATCTCTTAATAATAATAAAAAAAAGTTTTTTCCTAATCTCGTTGTGTTTGAACTATTTGTTAAGTAAATAAACCATTGATGCAGAATTCAAAATTTTGATGCTATATTTTTAGTATTTTCATTGCATATTTTACTGATTTTAAACACATATAACTAGAGCTCCAGTCATGACTAATGAGAACAATAGTCTTATGAAAACGCAGTACCCCATATCAAGATGATAGACAATATAAATCAGCAAACTGTTAAATATTACATACAATCAAGAGCACTCCAATATTTTTCTGTTACATATAATTTATGCCTTAAGCACAAAATATTTTCTTTGTAAAATGATTGAAAACAGCATAAAAGATGGTGGTTGAATTTATAGCTGCATGTAGCAGTAATGATTACAGTACAGAAGAAAATTCGTCACCAATTCCGCTTTAATACAAACAGCACTATCTGGAGTTGATGAACTGAACTAAAAGTATAACAATATATAATTGAACATAAACTCTAATATGGTGTCTTAAATTATCGCTTTATTTAATATTTAGTTACCATTACAGTGTTATTATCAGTCAACCTGTACTTTTTGTGAAAAAAAGAATACTGCAAAATTGTATCAAAGATACATTAGTTGATAATTATTTGCATTTTAATGTTTCTAACAATGCACTTGAAAAAACTATAGCAAATAGTTTTATTTTAAAGCAGAAAATATTAAGAAATTAGAAAAAAAAAAAAAAAAAAAACAACTTCATACCTTCCCAAATATTTTCCAATATGGAGGTTTTCTAGCAGTATTTCTAGTTTCAGCAATGGCTTGTTGAACAAGTCTGTCATGATACCGATAGAACCGCTAGAAGATAAATAATACTAATAAGAAAATCTGCTCTCTACTTGCATGCCCACAAAAAATAAATTGATTTTTAAACAATAAGAACTTACTGTTAAGGGTAAAGCAAAATACGTGTCTATACATGCTAAAAGTACAAACAAGGCAGTGATGAAGTAATATATTGCTGCAGTTCTTTGATTAGGAGATGCTAAAGAAAAAAAAATCCCGATTAAAAAAGGTGGATGCAAAGTTATTTGTCAAAGAATTTAAAACATTGTTTAATTCAAAAGCATGAATTAAGATTTGAAATAAAATTCAAGTTTGTAGCAGTATTTTTTCATAATAAACTTACAAGGATGCAAACAGTACAACACAAACAAATTATATAAAGCTTAAATGTTCTATTTACACAGGAAATATTCCTCAATACAAAATATCATGTCCATTAAAAATTTTGCATAAGAAAATAATGAGCATTATTAAATTTCTTACTTCTGATACAATTTGTAAAGAATTATATACTAGGAACGTTATGGAAAACTAACTTTAAATTCAAGGAATGATATACTGATCATTCTATAAATGAAATTAAGAGAACAGTAAACGATTGCGTATAACTCGATTAAATTTAACCAAAGAAACTTATTTTTTTTTTGAGCTATTATAAGCTCAGTTTTACACAGGAAACCAATTGTCATTTGTTTACTTATTTATTATTTATTTCCCTGAATGCTCAAGAGACAGCAACAGCATCAATGTTGTCATCAGGCAATGAATGACGAGAATATCCAATGCTATGCTAGTTGATTAAAGGAAAGAACATTTGAATTGAAAATAATTATAGTACCTACCAAGGCTGCCTGGGTAGGCAATTAGACATTTAATTGGTTAAAAAGAAGGAGGGCAGGAGGCAAATATTGCGTACTTTAAGGCAAAAAAATTAGACAGTAGATGGTTCATCTTTTGAGTGATAAACAGTTTTTAATTTCTAACTCATCCATAAAAGAGGTATAAATTTTACTTTCATGACTTTCCTTTAGTGATAAATAACACACTTTGATTATGCCTCACTAGCCACTAAGGCAGCTACCTCGACCTCGACTTATCCAACATAAACAAATAAATATGCTTTACGTATTTTTGCTAGGATCATGGTTTGCATAATATATACATTTTCAAAGAGAATCTAATACAAATTTTTAGTGCAAATGCTCTTTTTCATTCAAAACTTTGAATCAAGGTCCAAATATGAAATCTATTTCAAAACTTAATTTATAAGGAAAATTCCGAAATGTTTATAATGCAGAATTTACGGCTTTTCTAACTCCTCAACTATTACTTCTGAAAAGATTTACGTTTTCTATAAAATTGCATTTCATAAATGGGAACTTTAAAGATATCTATTGTAATACATACTTTGTACATTTACATAAAACATCAAATTTGCTAAAAAAAAATCTGTAAGTCTTTAACAAAAAGAGACCTACCAGCAATTGAAAGCAGGAGAATGAGGGAGGTAAATGTGCCACTGGCATTCTAGAATCAGAAAATTAAACAATGAATAATGAAAATTTTATGAAGGAGGGTTCAATGCTTGAGGTGTACATCTAATTTGAAGAAATTTGAAAATAACAAAATTATAAATGATTGCAAAATGCAATTGATTTATTTTCAATATGTAACCTGATTATAATATCTAAGATATACTGATAAGAGTAGCATGCAGGAAAAATGAAAGGAGATAAATAGGGAAATTTGAATAATGTGTATCAAAACTTAGACATTTTTAGCGTTTACGCCTATAACATTTATAAACTGAGAGCAAAGTATAACTCACTGAGCCGAGAACTATAGCCATAGAATACTTCATTGGAAGTTTTGCAGCTAGCCCATACAAACTGTTCTGGTATATTCCATTAGCCACTGTAAAAAGATTCTATTTGAAACATAAAAAAATCTTTATTGTGTATGTAATGCATTTATGTACATGAATTATGTTCACAAAATATTTAAGCAAAGTTAAAAATAGAAGCTTCAGCTATAAATTGCTTAGATTATCAGCTGCATACATTTATTTACATTATGTAATTTATTCTTAAGTTGATTTTAAAAAGGCAAAGAGGAAAAAAGGGAAGGAAGATATCAAAAACAATTGAGAGCGCAACTCTCATTTGACTTCAACTTCACTTATTTTAACTTATTTTTATTTAGTTAATGATATTAAATCAAGCACTATTTGCATTCATAGTAAAAAATTTACTCAGAGTCAGAATCAAAGTAAGTTGGTTAACTTAACACTTGTGAAGCATTCACTCTCAATAGAAAGAATTCAAAAACCTGGTTTTTTAAGTAATTTTTTGAATAGAAAAATATATGACTTGTTCATTTAGTTTTTACTGATTGCAGTAAATTTTTTTTAAAAAATGATGTCTTAAATAATTAAGGTTCTGGCATACCCACAGGACACATCTTTGATAAATAAAACATACAATACCACAATTTACCATGTTACAATAAATCATTTTTTCTGACTTCAATGCAACAGCCCAACTCTGGTTTAGAATCTTGCCACCAATGAGTCCCCCCCCCCCCATGAAAATTTGGATCAGAATTCATCTGAGAAAAATTCAATATTTTTTAAATTTATTTAAATATTTTTTTCTTCAGTGAGGGACTGAAAATCTACAGTAACATAATATGATTGAAGTTAAAAACCAACGTAAATAAAGCATAAATTCTGAAGAAATACAGCATACAGCTATTTCAAGGCTATAATAGAGCCATTTCATCAGTGCAAAAAGCTCAGCATACAACATGAAAGCCGTGAGAGAACTGAGAGACACCCACAGGAGCACAAGTATAGATATCAAATGGGTCAAACAATAGGAACATATAGCAGAAGACAACAACCAACCAATTAGTCCTGAAGAGCAGGGCCATTGAGAAGGAATAAAGGTGGAGAGAGTGAAGTCTTTAATTCTTGAAACACACATCTCAATATTTCAAAGTAAAGTATTGGAAGAAATCAGGCTTATTTCACTTGTTTTATGCATAACGAGTCTCTCATTCCCCAACGTTGAACCATGTGACTTGGGGTCTTTTTTTCAGCAATTGTTAAGCCAAGGATTGGACTTGCTTCCTCTAGTTACTAATATCTGCTCTAAGTGTGGGGTAAAGAGAAGACAACCAATAAAAGTGTAGAAACAAAAAAAGAGTGGAAGAAACGAACTACTAGAAAAACGAAATTCTAAAAATTGCTTCCAGATATGAGGAAAAAATTAAACACTGGAAAAATCATTGACTGAAGAATGGGAGTTGTTCCCTGTATAGTAAAGTTCCCAAAAATCAAAGTCATGAACTGACGAACATTTACAAATAATTCTAGCAGATGAAAAATCAAAGCAGTAACCAGACGTCTAATAATGCTGAACAATTTTGGCTAGACCTTTTAAATTAGATTAGGTAGAAGGTCAACCAATAAAACACATAGCGTGTAGATCGATGAGGTACAGATACCTAAATTTTTAATTAAGTAAGATTTATTTTCAATATCAAGTTTGTACAGAACGACAAGCTAAAACTATGTCATCACAGCACATTAGTAAACAATTATTTATACTGCAATTTTTATATAGATGTAACAACATACTAGCTGACCCATGCGAAGCATTTGCGCTCAAAAGTGGGAATTTAAAAATCTGTAAGTACAATAATAAAAAAAAAAAAAAAATAAAAATGTAAATTTGTTCTTTACATTTTGCTGAAAGAGGGAAAAAGAATCTTCAAATTTATGCCTTACTTACAAAGTTTGATGCAGTATTACAGAAGTTATGGCACACCACCTCCTCCCTTTAAAATCCCTTAGAGATTTTTACAATACATTGATGCTGATATTTATTATGATAAAATAAATGTTTTCTTTTCTAATTTTTGAGCAACAACTGTGGTTAGAACCCAGTAATAGATTTCGATTTAATAATTATGGAAATTTAAATCAGAAATTTAGGCAAAAAAAAATTGTTAATCCAAAACGACATTTTTCTGCCAAAGAGGAATCAAAGCCACAAATTTTGTGTTATTTGCAAGGGGCTTTTTAACCATCTCAGTTAATGGGTCTCTATACTGGGATGCTATACATTGACACAATGCTTAATAAAATTACAAAATAAATTAAAATTGTGCCTCTGTTGAAATATTTTTAAAAAATGATATTGCAATTTGCAGTTACAAGAGATTTTTTTTCTCGTTTTAATACCAACATAACTGTAGGCCATAATACAAAACTAATTTTAAATTGCATATTTATGGACACATGAATCGGAATTACGCAGTGAATTTTTGGGCCCTCCGGTTTTCAAATTCTGGCTCTTTGGATTAAGGACAACCCTCTAACCAACTGAGCACTGTGCTACCTTTTGAAAATGACCTCACTTTTGAAATATAATTAGGGATTGAAGAAATTAAGGCATTGTCATAAAAAAACACCATTGAAAAATAATAACAGATAATTTTGAATTTTTCAAGTGAATGTTGGACAACACAAAGTACACAAAAGTACTGAACAAAGCACTCATTTAAGCAATAGAGCAGTAATGACGCCACATCAAAAATTTAAAAATCATGAAAATGAATGTTAACTTAAAGACTTTGTTTTTCAATACTGGCAACACTTTGCTTTCTTTTAGAGTTTAGTCATGTTCTCTTTATTGCTATTACACAGTGTGCTCTTGTTACATAAACTAAACTGAAAGATTTTTCATTTACAGAGAAGCTAACTTTTGAAAATCTAAATTCATAGCAGAGATCAGAACAGTTGGGGGGGGGGGGGGTAAAATGCCACATTTAATAAGAACTAAAATGTGATGTGAATAATTTACCTTTAAATTTAAAATAGGATAAATGTTCTGCGCTTGCGTAGCCTCGCAATTAAAGTTTATAGCTTGAAGAAAATGATTTTTTGCAGCAGTTGGCAGCTCTACCTGTATTTTGAATCTATTCTAAGGATTTCAAAATTTTTCTTAAATCCAATGACACATACATTCGTATGATGCAATTAATTACCACTGTTTCAAAACACAACAAACAGTTGAAAAAATGTTTTGGTACTAAAGTTAATGTTTATTGAAAAACACTGCTTTACTTACTGTTCAGAATGACGACAGAAGCCATAGTTATGTAGAAAAAAGCACCAGCCCCTATAATAACAAAGCATTTATAAGCCACATCAAAAAAGCATCATTATTTGTATAACAATTTTATAACAAGTGGAATTTTTATTTTGTACTCGCAAATTAAAATTTCACGAACTTGAAACAAGATTAAGCTCAAAAATAAAGTTTAAGAAAGAAGATTATTTGCACAAACTTTTTGTATAAAAAACACATCTTCCAGAAGCTGCAAAGAAAACAGCACTTAAGTAAAAAAATCTACTTATTTTAAATTAAAGACCTTATTTACTCTTTGAAAATTAACTTAGTAAGTTTTAACCAAATAGGTAGCTGGAGCACAACACTGCATGTTACTTTTAGGAATATTTATTTTACAAATATAAATACTAATATAATCTAACCTTGATATGTCACCTTGGAATCGTCAAAAAAGTATTGTCATAGCTAGAGCAACATCTTAACTGTAATAGTTTTCAAAATACCAAACTAAATAATATTTTGATAACATTAGATTTAGTAAAGTAATTACTAGTTTGCTGTAATTAAGTGGATTCAACTTAGGTAATTTTGAACTGTTTGAATGCACACATCTAATTCATATACAGTATTTTTCAATTTATATTCCATGTACTAAGTGCTGTGCACTGACCCGTGCAAAAGCATTCACACTCAAAAGGGAGAATTCAAAAATCTGGTTTAGGTACAATTTTTTGAAAAACAAAAATCAAAAGGTGAATTTTTTCCTGAATTTTTGCTTAAAGCATGGAAAAAAAAATCTTTATAAAACTTCAAAAGATTGGCATCATTTTTAAGTATTGAGAAATTTATGGCATACCCTCGGACCGAAAAAAAAAAAAAAAAAAAACTCTTCAGATACAATGTAAGGCCTGTGACACACAAGCTATAATTTCCAACTTATTTTTAAGGCAATAGCAAGAATGAAGTACAGCAGAAGCTGTAAAATATTAGGGAGTAAGAGGTGAGCCGTTTGAATTAGAACCAACGTGCACGTTTGCTTGCCGTTTGCAGCTGGTTCTTGAAAGTACGTTGGGCCGGGAAGAGGAAGCATGTTAGTGGCTAGAAAATGTTGTTTGAACTTGATTTTTTTTTTTCCATTTTAACTTCTTTGTTTCTTTATTATTTATATATTATTTCATTTGATTGCTATACATTGGTCTTTTAAATAGCTGAACCGCCCTGTAAAATAGGCAGAGAAAATTTGATTTTATTTTTATTTGCTAAATAAATAATAAACTTTTAAGAAATACAAAAAAAAAAGAAGCAATTAAAATATTTTTCCTTACTATTGAAATTAGATTGTTTTCTACATTTTTGAAAGATTTAAGGAACTTTAGTTAAGAATTAAGTACAACCTGTTTGTCCATAACGTGCCTATCAGGAAAACGTATCTATAACAGCATTTTACAAGTTCCCTGTGTAATTTACTTGTATTAAAAAAATAAATAAAAAATATTTTTTGATGTTAACAATAGAACTGCAGTTGACAATCCAGCAATCAGTTTAAATTGTATATTCATGGAAAATTGGAGCCGAATTCTGCTGAAGAATTTTTGGGGCCGTGGGGATTCAAGCTCTCCATCCTTGGATTATCAGCATAACACTCTAACTAACTGGACCACTGGCGTGCTTACATTCATTTAGTGTGCTATACATTAAAGCAACACCTAATACAAAAACATAAAAATTAGTTTTTCGACAAAACTGAAATGTGATCAGTCACTATATTTATCGCTGAAAGCACTGGAAAAAATCTTTAAAATGATATATTACTTTTGAAGTTTTATGAATTATTGAAGAAGTTACCACATTGTCACAAAAACACCTCTGAGAAATAATATACAAAGTCAAAATATGATTGCACAGTGCACACATTTAAAATTTTCCTCTTAACACTAAACATTAGTTAAACATATCCATTCATGCCCATCTATAGCGAAGCGGTATATAGCGAAATTATAGCTATAACATTATAGAGTCTTCATATGTAGTTTACTATAAACTTTTTCAAAACAAAATTGCAGCTAAGACAAAATTTTTAATTGGTTCATTCGATTCTGTAATAAACAAGCATAACTATATTCATTTCCACACATACTCACATGATGAAGAGTCTAGCATAGCTAGAACAACTGTTAAAATAAATATGATGATTTCAATAAGTATGCTTCCAATAATGCGGAAAGTCACACTTCCACCCCTACAAATAAAAAAGAAAATACAATTAGAGTTCCAGGTATAATGTTCAAAATAATAACTATACTCCTATAATGTTAATACATACATGATTGAATAAATACAGGGCTGCAGAAATTCAAAAAAGTTGCAGCCAGTAGAATTCTCTGGTAGCCAGTAAAATATGTTTATATATATATATATATATAGCTTGATTTATACATTTTTTGGCCTCTTTTTTTAGGGGGATTGTCCTCCCCCCTTATCTAAGCTACTGCTTGCTTTTTATATAAATTAAAAATTCATGCGTAAAATTGTGCATAAAAATCAAAATAGCTATTTGATCATTGCCATATTTCAAATGTTTTAATGTACAATAGTATTTTTCAAAGTTAGTTGTTTAAACTTAGCGAATAGGTTACTAGGTGCATAAACATTTTATAAAGAGATAATAAATGATGCTAATTAATGCCTAAAATGGAAAATCAGCTGGATACCAAATTAATAATAAGGAAAGCAACTATTTTATACAAATACAATAAACCAACTTAATATTTATTACCTATTTAAACATATTGTATAAATTTACTTCACTAATTTAATTTTAAGACCAAGAAGATTTACTACTAGCAATTCTATTCTATTTATTTTCAAACACAATATTATGACCTTTGTGAAAAACAGATAAAAATAAAACTCATGTGTTTCAAATAAAAACAAATGTTAATTTACAATAAAACATGAAATTAAAATGAAAAAAAAGTTGAATTCTAAAAACTAGATTAAAAAAATACCCTATTTTAAGATTCATAGAATTTTCCCAATTAATCTCAAAACAGTAAAATCACACAGTAAATAAAATGAGCAAGTTTTAAAGAAGTAGATACAGTACCACTGATAGTGCATAAAAAGGGGGACCAACGTGTAAAGGACTCAATTTTTCACTAAAATACATTTCCGAACTCCTGATTCGGAATCAATAGGCAATTAATTCCAAAGGACTTTAAAAAAAAAAAAAAATATTCATTCTTCTCAATTAGGCAGGAATTCAAGTGAAACAGGCGATCGCATATTGCAATCGCTACTGGAAGTGAATTACATTAGAACGTTTCTTGAAAAAAACATCGTGACGTCAGCGTGACGTTTGCCTATGAAAAACGAGCTAGATAAAACGTCACGGCCTCCTTTGCGAATAAGAGGAGATCGCTGACTGCTTGTGAGCTCTTATTGGCTCCACCCGTAGTGACGTCAGTGCGATTAGCATTTATAGCGATTGCAACTTATCCAAATTTCAGAATTTGCGATTGCAATGGTGAGTTGCGATCGTCCGTGTTTCACTTGAATTCCTATCTTAGTCTTATTTTCCTCAAAAAGTAACTTTTTAAAAATTTTAAACCCTGATAAATTTGTTTGTCAAATTTTGTACCATTTTTCTTTTAGAAAATAATTGTTTGATTTTTTCTGCTATGATCATAAATTTTGCCCAATAACTTTGCAATCTGAACAAATAGCTAATAATGTTGCTTGATTTCACTACTCTTATTTCTTTTAGGTATTCATTTACTTTCTTATACAAATGTCTACTATTTTCATTCTCCTCAACTGATATATAGCAAATATATCGCAAAGGCATCAAAGGATGTCTCACGTGACTAACGAATTTAGAAATTTTTTCAAGATACCAAGAGTTTTTTAATTAAGTACCACAAAATAGCCTCAAACACAACACAACACAAAAATAGTACAAAATAGCACAAAACTGAAATAACTAAGCCTAAAAAAATGTATTGTGTATTAACGTTTACTTTGAAAATTCGTTTTTCTTGTTTATGATGGGGAAAGGTTCTGACAGTAGAAACTCCTACATGTGAGACATTTGTAAATTCTAACATATATTAGAAGAAAAAATCTTACCCAAACTGCACAAAGATATTTAGAGCATTGCAAATAACATTTGGTACTTGTGATGCAACACCCAGGTAAGATAAAAAATGCTCTCTATATTCTTCTGTTGAACCATCTGTTTCATTAATTTTTAGCTTAAAATCTACAAAATACTGAAATTCAAAAAAAAATCAAAACTGAGCATTGTGGGAAAAGTACTTTAAAATAAAAGTAATTATAAATGTCAAAACAACAATATTTAACAGGAATGTTATGACTTACACTTTTTGCTGTAATAAACATATTCCAAGGCATCAAGGTACCAACACCATGTAGCATAAAAATCAGAAAAACTAGATTTAACCTAAATGAGAGAGAGAAAAAAAAAAGAAAATCAGAATTGCAAAAAGTTTTTGTTAATTTTTTTTTTTTTTTTTTTCGTTTTTATTTATTTTATTTTAACAATTTATTTTATTTTTTTTTAAATTAAGTTTGCAGTATTCATAATTTAAGCCTTTAACTTGACATTCTGCAAAGAAAAAAAAATGACAATCATAATAGAGTAAAAAGGGACAATTTGATGAACAAGAGTTTCAGGTTATCTTAATTAGCTCAACAAGTAGATTGAAATTTGAAGGGATGAAAGTTTTTTTGATTATTCTCTCTTCCCATAGTAGAAAAACATGTTTACTTACAAAATACATTTAACTCTACAGTAAAAAGCCCCCAGCAGAAAAGGAAAATAATTTAAAAACAATACATCTAGAACAAAACGCATCTCCTTAGCTACACAAGTAAAATTATTTTTAAAACTAAACGCTGAAAACACTGAAAAGACACATTCAGAAGACATAGCTCTGAAAGCTTACTCATTATAGTTAACAGTGAACTGGACAAAAAGGATTGTAACTATTATGAACCAACTACACAAAAAAAAAAAAACTCTTTCCAATGCGATAGATGTTATGTGGAATAAAACCATGTATAATTTAAAATGAAGCTTCCATCATAACAAAGAACATATTCCTAATTCTTGGAGGATTTTTTACATTCTCTATGACAAACTTTTTAAAAACAATTTCGAAAAGATTTCGTTGCTCTTCAATTTGGCGCTATTTCTAAAAATATTGAATTCATTCAGGGAATTTCAGGATTTGTTTGGCGGGCAACTGCTAAAGAAAGAATCGGCTCATTTCCTTCGTTGCCGTAAGTTCCTACAGCAATACTGTTATGGTGAAATGCAAAAGAGAAGAAATAAGAACATCTAGAGAGTAAGCTTTTTGCCAAAAGCATATCAATTGTTGAAGGTCAGATGGCCGGTATATATCGCATACATACAGTTCCCATACTCAGAAATAATGGCAAATCTTTTTAAAGATGGAAACCATGGAAACAAACTAATGTTGCCAGATTTTAAATGTAAAAAATCAACGTAACTTTAGTTCGGATCAGAAATTAGGAACAGATCTTCCGGAGACAAAAATTTTGATAAATCAAAGACACAAAAATTAAGAGATTACAAATAAAGCATTTTAAAAATAATAACTGCTTTTGTTGTTATTGTATTATGCCAGATTAGGCTGACTGTTTGAGGTAATGTCACTTGCGAGTGTTAAGAGTGCTGTAGTAGACAAAACTAAGATTCCGCGGCATCCATTAATACATGCATTTTTCGGCTTTAAATAAGCTTATTTCTATATTGAAAAGAGGTTTTTTGAAAGTTTTTATTCAGAAATGATGGAAAGAATGGTGGTTTAAATTTGGTATTAAAAACTTGCTTTATAATAGTATTTTCTTGATTTTAAGCCACACTCCTCATCAGAGAATAGATGAAAACTCACAATAGTTTTTATTTGTTCCTTTTCTCAGTATTTTCCCCTTAAGTCTGAATAATCCCTAATCATGCTCATAATGTATATAAAGAGCAAAGAGTAGTTACTAAATAAAACCAGTTTCTATAGCAATACTAGCTGAATCGAAATACCAGCAGATGAAACGTTTAGCACACAGTGAATAGGATCCACACTGTATCGTAATTTAGTGTGAAGTCCGACTTCCGCAGTACACACATGCTATAAGGACCCGTTTATAGGTTAGGCAACCGTTCACAACACATTCACACAAGGAAAGGTCAGGCAAGGACAAGAGAGAAGTACACGCATGCCCGAACCAGGATTCGAACCCGAGACAGTTTTTGCAGTTTAGGCGTAACTAAGCTCTTAGTTGGGTCAAAGTTAGAAGTTTCAAATCTTCCTTGTTTTCAGGTGTTCAAATGTAATCCAGAGCTTTATCTTACGAGAAATTGCAACGGTTTGAATCAATTCTGTTATACGCCGTTCATTTCGTATTATGCTTTACAGCTTAAATTTGCTTTTCAAGCCTTAAATATGTGTGTTATGCAAGATGACAGACTTAAAAAAAAAAAATAAGACAACTATTCATTTAAAAATTTATTTAATATTTTCTTGACCGAAATTTAAAAAAAAAGGCTTTGAGATGCATTATCCGACATCCGAGGTTTCAAACCACGTTGTTCCGATTTTAAAATCTGTATTATATCGTCGCCACCATGCTAAACTAACGAATGTGAAAATTGGCACTTTTCAGGAGAGCCAAAACACTGCACATAACTTATTCCCACCTGACGCCTTTAATTATTTTTCATTTTTAAATTTTTATAGATACCTTTAAGTGTAAACTATCGTTCGAAGGTATCATTTTAATTTTTATTATTTGTAAAATTTGAACTTGAAAAACGCGATTTTTCACATTCGTTAGTTTAGCATGGTGCCGACGATATGCGTTAATTTGTCTGAACAGGACATTGTACCATACACAGACATCCTTTTATACAGGTAGATATTAGCTTAACTTAATTCAGAAAACCATTGAGCTATACTGCCGTGCTAAGCACAAAATTCGTATTTACACTTTTTAACAAAATTGAGTTATCATCACCAGGTGACTCTTTGTGACGTATTTTACCTAAATACAAAATTAAATGATCATTTGAGACGGAAATATATTTTTAAAAATTCTAAAAAAGTATCATCTGAATCAAATACATGGTGAAGCAAAATTTTAAAGAGCAATATCTCAGTTTGAGCTCAACTGCAGATACCACTTTTGAGCTTAGCACGGCAATATAGAACTAATAGCGTTTTGATTTAATTATTTGTGTATATTTTAATTAAATGAAAGCTTCGATTCCTTTTTTTCTTCGAAGAAAAGGCTGGATTTTCAGTGATTGTTCTCCTCTGTAGGGGAATGTGAGACAAAGTGAAATGGTTAAATATTGCAACAATTTACAGAGACACATATATCTAGCAATATCTTAACTAAGTTACTAGTGGAGTTGATTCCTGTCAAAAAAAAAAAAAAAAAAGCTCTAAAGATCAATGAAAAATATTATGCAAGTGATTTCAAAAATTTGATACCTTTATTGTAATACTCGTGGTTTTTCAAAAATATTTCTTGCTATTATAAAATGACAAAAATTTTATAATTATTATTTTAGGTATTGAAATCTACTGATGTCCAGTGCAGTTCTTATTTACTTTATATTAGGCACGTTTTTATCTTATATGTTCAATGTAATTTGTCAAAAGCACGCGGAGAAAAGTGAATGGGGAAAAGTGAAATAGTTCATTTTGTTTACTTATGCATTCAATTACTAAATCAAGTACGTGCTTTTTCATTTAAGTATTCATTCATTCACTTATTTTGTTATTTGTCTTCTATTTTATTCACTCATACCTTTTTCTGATACATTAATTCATTTATTTATTCGTTTATTTAAGCATTCATTTGATGAAAATACTATAAATTATCAAAAGAAAAAAGTTTCATTACAAAAATATTGAATTTTTCCACTTTGCCCCATATTTTTTTGAGTTGAAAATTTTCTACCTTTTTCTCCTTTTTTTAAGGTACAAAATAACTACCAAAAATGAAAAATAATACTTCAAAGCAACTTGCATTACAAAATACATTATTACTTCTTTATGTACAATAATTTTTAGAACTAATTTCTAATTTGTTCATTTTCAAACAGGTTAGTTATCTTAACTATTTCACTTAGCCCCATTCCCCTACTTATTCTGGTGGCAATATTTTTAATGGTTGTTGTCATTTTGATTAAGATTTGAGAGCAACCGACAACGTTGTTCTACTTCTGTGTTTTTTGGGAAAGTAAAGATTTTTTGAGGAGTTGTTGATTTTGCTTAGAAACTGTTGAACTTATTCCTATGGGATTTTTACAGGGGTTGTTCAGGCTATTTGAGAGCCGATTGTGTTGTTCTTATACCAATGAGGGTTTTTAGTAACTTTTCCTACTTAATTCTTACCAAGAAACCATATAAATAGAAAATAATGAAAAAAGTTTAAATACGTAGCAATCGAAAGAGTAACTTGTAAATTTTTTGACGCAAAAATGATTTGCCCTCGTCCACTCGTTGTCGAGATATAGTCTTAAAATTTGACTAAATAAAATTCGAGATAAATATTTCACGCAATTTCACTGCCTGCACATGCAGTATATCTATCTACAAATCATGTGGATAATGTCTGCCATTACCAGGGACGTGCCAACGTCTTGGAGAGTGGGGGGGCAAACGAAAAAAATAACAACCAATAGAGCACAAACTTTTTTTTATTCCATATTTCTTAATTTCTTAGGGAAAAATAAATCCAGATATATTTACATGCCAAATACGCTTTTTCTTTCGGCGGTTCTTCAGATAAATTCCTTGCAAATGGAATCTAGATCCAATTTGGCAATACGAGATTCGTGTATGTTCAGCAGAAGGAGGTTAGTCAAACGTTTTTGTGACATATTGGATCGCAAATACGTTTTTACTCGCCGAAGTGAACTAAATGACCTTTCGGCCGATGCTACTGAAGCTGGAAGGGTGCAAATAAGTTCAACTAATTTAAAAACTTCACTTAGTAGCTGTCTAACGGTACTTGATTCTGCTACCATTTTTCCGCAAATATCAAAGGAAGATAATTCTCCCTTTGTTACAGCTGGTAGTAGAATTAATTGGGCCTCTAACTTTTCGACATCGAAGTCACTTGCATGGACACCCAATTTTTCTTGCAAGGGACTTCCTCTTATTGTACTTGTCAGCACTTCTTCTAGCTGAACAATATTCATCATTCAGGTTTGGTGGAACCGCTTTTTAATTTCTTCAATTACTATGCCCATTAGTCGACGCTCGATATAACGACCATCTCCGTCCGACAGAAAAGGATCTTTATAACGAGAGGTCGTTGTAAGAGGTAGAAAATAGAGTATATTAGGATAAAGTTGGGCTTTTCCCACCAGTCGTTATATTGGGATAGTCTTTATAACGAGTGGTCGTTATAACGAACGTCGACTGTAGTTCGAAAAAGCATTGTCGGGGTTTGACAGTTTCTGTTAAATTCGCAGCAATTGAATTGTCAGACACGTTGAAGTGCTCTAAGTGACGTGGAACCTTTTTTTTTTTTCGCGATTTCTGTGGTAGCTCCAAACCTAACAGTTCCGCTGTTTCCTTAGTTTCTGTCCAGAGACAATCAAAATTTTCTTCTGTTCGCATATTCAAAAGCGTGTCTGACAGAAGTTGGGTACATGTAATTGCCTTAGTGACAATATAGCCAGGTTTTTGAAGAACTTTAGCAAACTGCTCGCAAGGAGCGAAAATTCTACTGGCTACTAACGCGAACAGAGTCTTTGCTTTTTTTACAGCTGTCTTTTATATCCCCTTAGAGATGCTCTTCTTTCGTCTGAAACTGCATTTCTATCGTCTAAAATTGCTGTTATTGTCTGCAGCACCCTCTCCTAGTTGGCAACAAAACGAACGCAATGGCGCGAATGCACCATCTTGTTGGGCAAAAAGGTAAGAGGTTGGACACTTGTTTTTCTTCACTATCCTGGTCACATGGAGGGAGAACAATGTTCAAATATGTTTGCTTTCTTTTAGCTGAAGATAGTATGATGTTCGAAACATCTTTCACCAATGCCATGACTTCACAAATTAAAGTGCAAGACCGGGCAGCTTCTTGTAGGCATAAATCCAAGGAATGTTTGCTACAGTGAACAAATAATGATTTGGGTTGGACTTCCTGAATCAGTTTCTGAACACCATGTATATGGCCACTCATGTTTTTAGCTCCATCAAAGCAGTGCCCTCTTACTTTCTCAAAACCAAGACATCACATCCTCAATTGCATGAAACAATGTACTGGCTTTTATGTCATTTGTGGAGTACATGCCCAAAAATTCCTCCCTCACCTCAGATGTGACGGGATTCATTCACCTGACACACAAACTAAATTCCTCGTTTCCTGCAATATCTGTCGTGCCATCTGCAATTATACCCAAAAAAGTACTTTGGTTAAAATCATCTATTAACTGTCGTTGAACACAGTGAGCCATTATTTCCAGAATTTCGTTCTGTATTTTACCATCCAGCCAGTTATTTCGGGTTTGGAGTCAGCTTTGAAGAAAAGGAAGGTCTTCACTCCCTTCTTCTAAAAGTCGAAGCAAATTACCACTTTCCATCCTCGAAGAGGCCCTGTGCTATTAAGTAGCGAATGGTACTGATTATAGTACGTAAGGCCTTATTTTAGTGCCTAGAGCCCCCAGAGAAGAATAGTAGCCTTAGTTCTGCCCGCCTCCCTCAACCCTCCGACCCACTCGGTGGTATGTCCTGACCCTTTAGGGAGTGATACGGCGCATCAATTAAGACCGGAAAGGACCACGTTCCCGCCTGTTGTTAAACGTTTTTGGGAATTGCGGTGCTATTGATTATATCCGCACCAATAGCTTTTAAAATGTTTAATAACTAGGGGGCGGGGAGAAATGAAATTTGCCCCTTCTCCTTCAAAGACTGGGGGGGCAGAAAACCCCCCTGCCCCCCCTGTTGGCACGTGCCTGGCCATTACTCACTGAAACTTGCTAAATTTGGCTACTTACTTTGAAATGTCGGCTGACTTTAAGACCTCATATTTCGAAAGCGGGGTCAAGAGAGAAAATAATGCGTTCAGTAACATGTTTTGAGAATACTAATACAATTGCTACTTACTTATTTTTTTTCTTTTTTACACTATCGTATAATATTCTGCTTAGAATTTTAATGAAACAATTAATGTTATTATAAGAAGTCTCTTAAAATAAGAAAATCTCCCCCTGTTCCTTATGATGTATAAAAAAAATCATTTTTTAAACTAAAATACGTACACACCCTAAGCCGAAGATCCAAAGGAATTCTGTGTAGTAATAAAAATTCCTATTAGAACAACAACAATCTTTTTAGTTCTAATAGCCCCCACTCCCCGTTGGAAAATAAATTCAATTTTACTAAATGTATTAATGAACGATTTAACAAAATACTGTGAAGAAAGTTCCGTTCCCCCTTCCATGCAAAAAAACATTAAAAACGCATTACACCCCCATAAAATAAAAATCTCACATCACCACGTAGGAAAAACGTTTTTACAATTAGAACAAAATAAGAAGTCCTCCCTCCCCAGAAGGAAGAAAAGTAGTGTTATAAAATACGTATTTGATGTAGAACGAAAGGAAGACTACGCATCCTCTCCCCGAAAAAAGGTAATAAAAGCACGAGCTAAAATTAGAGAAAAATGAAAACCCGTTTCACCCTGTAGAAAAAAGAATTCAATTAAAATATGCATTACAATTAGAACGAAATCATTCCACAAAAACAGCACAAAACAACAATTGCTCCCTCTTTTTTGCAGCAAAAGAAGCATAACAATCAGTGGCGGATCTACAGGTTTAGGTGCAAGGCCGTATCCAGAGGGGGGGGGGCCCGACGGGCCCGAGCCCCCCCCCCCCGAAACCTGAAATGTTTAAAATGTTAAACAGAAAAAAAAGGTTTTTTTCCTTTCAACTATTAATCGAGTAAAAATTTGAAGTAGTACAACAAAAAAAAAAAAAATGACAATTCAAATTCGCATTAGCTGCAAAACATACTTGAAAACAAGACTCTCATTAGCACTTTCAGCTCTCTATACCAAATCAATTCAGGCTCAAGGCAAACTATTTTTAGTTTGATCCGCCCCCCCCTCCCCCAAAAAACTTTAATATTCACCACCAA